>BQNB010001207.1:0-144492 GCA_026074375.1 Tanacetum coccineum
CTTCCATGTATGTAACTACAAAATTTATCGGTTTCGGGAGTTTCTCTTCTAGATGTATTTAGGTATGCTCTTAAATCATCAACTTCTATGTATGTAAGTACAAAATTTATCGGCTTTGTTGATGAAGATTTACAACGCGTACAAGTTTCACATTTTGTGTTTTTGTAAAAAGATTTACAACTCGTACAAAACTTATCGGCTTCGTTGATGAAGATTTACAACTGATATGAATTTATCGCCTTCAAATCCAAAATCCATAATCAAATCAACAATAATTGAAATGTGGAAAGCTATGCTCGAGTCGGTCCACTAAGAGCTTATAATCACGCTTCACTCATAACCCATTATTACATGTCGCGGAGAAAAAAAATGCAGTTGGGCTAAAGGCTAAGTGAACAAAGATAAACAAAACGGATAGATCAAATATGCATAGGTTAACAAAATGGAATCATCATAATCTGGGTAACAAAGATCTCATATATCATAAGAACCACATGAAATAGGTAACCATACGAAACATATAGAATTGCCCTACGAGCTTGAAATATATGTCTAAAGGATGCCACATGCTTAGACCAAATAATCAAATACATATCATACCAAGTTGTACATGGGAGCTGCAAACTCCAGATGTACCAAAACAAAATGTGCAATAGGTGTTGGCACCACACTAAATCATGCACTAAAACTAAAATAAACCAAGTACCTATGATGCATCCATATGCCCCCTACAAATCAAATCATATATAGACAAGTGTATAATAGACCACAAAAATATGAGAACACCGTTGACTAATCACACCACCACAGATAGTGTTACACCATTGATGCCTCAATGGCGTGGGCATAGTGCCTCCATGGCTAGTTTATAGCTCGGCATCGGAACAAAAACAAAGGGTACATATAGCATATTGAAACAAAACATATTATGTCAAAAGAATGTCATGACTAAACAAACGGATAAGTTCATATCATGGCAATGTAAACATATATCAAATGAATTTAAAAAGGCTTTTAGTAAAGTTGTCCATGACTGTGTAAGAGATTGCTTTTGTAACTCGTTGTAAAGTCATTTGGTTGAGTACAATGTATCTAATTAGCAAGGCATTCATGGGTCAAATTCACTTGAATGTATTTGATTGAGCTAATGTATAATTGATCTTAAGAGATTGATTTGGTAACTCATCTTAGTTTGTGTGTCAAAGAGGGTATGTGCACAAAGTCGAAGCAAATTGGTTATATTCTGATGTAGTGAATGAAAACGAATAAACGAGCCAACAAATTGAATTTGTTGATTCACACGAATACCAGAAATAATTTTTCAACTATCGTTGATTCAAAAGAATACCGATAATCAGGGAATTCCAACAATCGTTGATTCAAACGAATACCGATTATTAAGAGAATCTTAGAAACCGCCAAGAACAAAGCAAAAGCTTTTATTATCAAAACTCAAAGATATCCCAATACAAATAAAAGACCTAATATTTATAGGAAAACTAGAGACCTTTCCTTTTCCCTAAATTTGTGATTGATTTGACCTTAGATACTTTTCTAACTAAAATTTATTGTGAAACAAGAAACTTAAATAAAAAAGAAAGTTAATGTCTTGGCTTTGACTATATGTCGAAACCGCATCATTCTCCCCCATTTAAAAAAAACTCATCCTCGAGTTTTCCTCCCTCGTCCCGTGTACTCGTAGAATCCAAATTTGTATCCCTTGCATCAAATTCCTTTTCTTTATAATGACTCGACCAGGAACCTTGATCGTCTTAAAACCGAACTTATCGACCATAGGTGCAGCTTTCAAATACCATTCTTGATATTTCTTATGAATCAGAAATTTGAACGAATTTCGGCTAACCTTGATAATAATATTTTTTTCAAACGACACCAACTCATATGATTTTGTATTGAAGTTTTCTTCAAAATCAACATTTAAAGTAGTTTTGATCATTGAAGAATAAAGATCATTAGCCACAACTACGACGTCTTCGATGTTGTCTTCTTCCCCACCAAATTCTTCTATCCTAACAAATCCTTCTTCTTCCTCAATGACATCTTCTATATCGGTATCATAAACTGGCATCTGTTCTTCTTCATATTGATCATCATTAAATATGGAGGCCCTTCATAATCGTCACCTACCACACCATAATTTCCCCATTCATCAGAAGATGAACCATAACCCTCAAAGAACGGATATTCTGACTCTTCGCCTTCGCTTCTCCTTAGAGACATATTAATCAGGAACTTCGGCTCTTGATACCAACTGATGTAGTGAATGAAAACGAATAAATGAGATAACAAACTGAATTTGGTTATTCACACGAATACCAAAAACAATCTTCCAACTATCGTTGATTCAAAAGAATACCGATAATCAGGGAACTCCAACAACCGTTGATTCAAACGAATACCGATTATTGAGAGAATCTTAGCAAACCGCCAAAAACAAAGCAAAAGCTTTTATTATCAAAACTCAAAGTTATCCTAATACAAACAAAAGACCTAATATTTTAGGAAAACTAAAGAACTGTCATTTTCCCTAAATTTATGATTTAATTTGACCTTAGATACTTTCCTAACCAAAATTTATTGTCAAACAAGAAACTTAAATAAAGAAGAAAGTTAATGTCTTGACTTTGACTAAATGTTGAAACCGCATCATATTCCCGTTATGATTCTCAGGTCAAGATCATGATCCAAAATTTCCTTCTACATAATGGAAACAAATGGTTATAGATTAACAATTGAGAAAAAAACAAAGGATCATAATATCATGCGAAGTAACTTACGAACCACCAACAAACATTACCATCACCATTTCGTACCCTAAAAACGCACAACCAATCCAAACAAGATGATCGTAGTTACTATCCTAATTGGTCCATTGCTCAATACTGTAATAAGTTACACAATATACAAATCTAAGGGAATAGAATAAAATGCTTGTCCCACATCGACTGGTGGAGAACAATGAAAGAGAAGAGGATTCCATAAAGTAGGGAAGGTGCATTGTAGTAACTTACGCTCTGTTCCTAAGTTTTGGAAGTAAAAGAAGAGAAGAGAAGAGTTAAAAATAGGCAGAAAAGAAAAGGAGATAAACGAAATATAAATTTTTATACTATGTTCCCGAGTTAGGAGAGAAAAGAAGTGATAAGTGATGATTTTTCAATTATACCCTTAATCATATATAAAAGTTATGTTTTCTATAAGGTTATTTAAGTAATTATATTTATTATTAGCTTCCTAATATAACTTCTCTTTAAATCATCCCACTTTTGGAAAGAAGGTTTTGGAGAGAAATTTAGCCAACTTTACTCTCCTTTTATTTTCTCTTCTCTCTGAAAAAACTCTGGAACACAAATTTATTTTGTTTTCTTTCCACTTCTTTCCTCTTCTTTCAAAAATAAAACTCAGGAAGCTCAAAGGCTAATCTTTAGTATAAACTTTTTGTTGTAAATTACTAACCGGACAATTAACCCTTCTAACATTTTATAAACTATACAATTCTCTAGTTTAAAATTTATGTCCCACGTTGTGTATACACTAAGCTATATTTTAGATCCCCACAGATACCTCCCATCAGTATTAGCTTATGATAAACCTGTATATATTCTTGACTTCTTGTTATAGCAATATATGCATTAAAGGATTCGTCGCTTATACAAAGTTCATGTGGTAGTCTGAAACAAAATAAAGGTGTTTATAAAGACTTCACCAGCCAATTCTAAGCCACTGGACTAATAATATATTGTTGTTAACACATACGTATGCAATAGACCACTAACTAACGAAATGACGAAAATGTATACACCGAGAATAAAGAATCTAATGAACCCAAAGAGCAAGTATTGTCTATGCATACCAAGAAGGAAGAAAACGTAGTAAAGTTTTAATTATTAGAATAACTGCACCTACCAAAGATCAGTCATTGATAGTTGATTTCTGTCACCCTTAAGGATCCGGTAATAGTTTATTTTCCCGTTTGCTTGATCTTAGGTCAAGATCATTATCCAAGATTCCTTCTTCAGAATGGTAGTTACAGGTTCGAGATTTGTAGTTATTGGAACGCAACTCCATTAACTTCCAATTTTTAGTTTCTTATTGCATATTGATTGTAAGGTCAAGATCATGAGTGTATGATTCTTACTACATATTAGTCTTTAAATTAATAAACTAGGATACTAACAACTAACAAAGCGTGAATCTGCCACTAACTATGCCTAAACGCTAAACGAAAGAAGCAAATATGAATACGACAAGGTTTTTTTTTTTTTTTTTTTTTTTGACAAGTTTCATACCCGATATCTAAAAACAGAATAAAGGCTTGAAATTATAGCCGGATCCTAAACCAAATAAACATATAGCAAGAAAAGCGTCTAGGCACACTAATTAAGAGAATATGCAGTATGCCTGATAAACGAGATGTAATCTTCTTAACCCGACTTTTTGAAACCAATAAGTTTACCATCGTCACCCAAGGCATAAAGATTGTGTCCAAAAAAGTGGGAAAATAAATGAAATGTGGATCAAAACCAAAGATGAAGTGTACCCCACGATTGTTCGCGAGCTACATTATGAATGGAAACATGAAATGCGGTTCAACTCGTTGGAAATTTCACACCGGTTCAAGAGTGTCTGGTTCAGCTTGGGTTTGAATCCCAAGTGTCTGATATAACAAATGTATCATGTAACTCTTCTTTTAGCCTAATTTGATAGATGTTTAGTCCGGAAAGTCTGTGAACTGTCAACCAAGATCTTAGATGGATTAGTCGTCACCAAATATTTAGTGTAAAAATAGGCAGGTCAAATGTGTTGAGTAATGGGTCAAATGGTTAAGGTTTTAGAGCCCTTCAAAATGGGTTGGGTAGGGTTAGCTAACCCCAGATGCTTTGTTATCTATTTCTTTTTATTTTTATAGCAAGGAATATGTTAACCCAACATTAAGAAAGCTATTTACGCGTGAGACATTTTTGCCACTTTAAGGCATTGAGATATTTAGTATTTAAGAGCTGCCAAGAACCGGCAATACAGGTTTTCTGGTGCTCTTCCCTCAGATGACGTATAATTGATAAGATGCTTTATTCACAGCCTATGCGCACAAGTCATTAATGATTCAATATGTCCCTTTTAGTGTCAATAATAATTGTCATTTTACTTTAAAAAATGTATATCAGAGGAATTGGTATACGGGACAAAACTTAGTTGTAATTTATGGGGTTCATCTGCGAACCACTTTAATGATTTCTTGAAATCATGTGAAGATGTTGGACTGCTAATAGTTGTGATTTATCTAGGGAGGATGAGGACTTAAGATAGTAATTGTTTCTCTTATTGATGCATCTTCGTATGATGTTTTGACTAAAGAGTGTACTTCCTGATTTGCAGGTCAAATGACAGAATAAAATCCATTCTGTGGTACAAAATTGTTCTTGCATAACGACAACGAAAGCATGTTAAATGATGATTTTGCGGACATTGAGGTATTTAGAACGAGGTAAAGTATCGTGTTGTAACGACAATCACGTATATTATTGTGTGTTTATTTGTCCGAGTCACGTGTTTTATTGAACTATTGTTTGTACGTGGTTTGATGGCCAAGTCGACCAATGAGGAGTCTGCTAATACCGTCTCAAAGATATCTAAGGGATCCAGATTCTTCGCAAGTGTTCATTGAATTTTTTTCTTTTAGTAATTATGTTGAAACATAGACTCTTAAAAAGGTACGTGACACTTTTTAAAAAATCTCAGGTTTTTCTCAACAAAGGCTTTACTACATGAGTTACATTTCTTCATATTAACTCAAACAATTTGTTGTGCAACTTGTGATATGGTATGTTCAAGATTTGTTAAGAATTGAATTACAGTAGTTTTTTTCTTCTCTTTTTTTATACTTTTGCTTGATCTCAACACATGTTAATGCTGGATTGTTGTCTGTCAATTTTCTTTTAGATTGTTAACTACCATGTTCACGGTATAGAGGTTTTATCTGTGTATAAAATATATTTTTACAGCATTCGTTGTCACTTTGTCTGAATTTATAATTTTCTCTTAATTAATAGTGCATATCATGACTATATACATTTCATATACGAGTTTAGTTTTTTCGTTGAGTATTGTAGTTATTAACGTGATTTTATCAAGCATTTTACTTTTTATGTTATCTTTTAAAGAATGTTTAAAGCTAGCCGCCTATCGGGCGGGCATTGAATCTAGTTATATAATAAAACAAGTTTTTTTACAACTCTTTGAAGCAGCCATCATTAAATAAATCCTACGTGTCATCCACACATTGCATCTCACGTTTGGTAAGTACAAGTACTGCAAAGCCCTCATTATAAATAAGTTTTAAACTTATATATGCAGTCTCAATGACATTGAATGTCATAAAAACATTCCAAAAATCAATTCCATTTATGTAAACTCATTAACACACCAGTCACACAAATTGTAATCTATCTATTTTATTTTATATTTTATATTTGATATATTTTATTTTATTTTATATCTATTTTTATTATATAATAAAACAAGCATTTTTACAACTCTTTGAAGCAGCCATCATTAAATAAATCCTACGTGTCATCCCCACGTTGCATCTCACATTTGGTAAGTACAAGTACTGCAAAGCCCTCATTATAAATAAGTTTTAAACTTATATATGCAGTTTCAATGACATTGAATGCCATAAAAACATTTCAAAAATCAATTCCATTTATGTAAATTCATTAACACACCAGTCACACAAATTGTAATCTATCTATTTTACTTTATATTTTATATATTTTATTTTATATCTATTTTTATTTTTATTATATAATAAAATAAGCTTTTTTACAACTCTTTGAATCAGCTTTCATTAAATAAATCATACGTGTCATCCTCACGTTGCATCTCACGTTTGGTAAGTACAAGTACTGCAAAGCCCTCATTATAAATAATTTTAAATTTAAATATGCAGTTTCAATGACATTGAATGTCATAAAAACATTCCAAAAATCAATTTCATTTATGTAAACTCATTAACACACCAGTCACACAAATTGTAATTGACCATATGTTTAGCAACAGTTACAATCACATAAGACTGTTTATTTTCACCAATTGATTCTTCTACTACACTATTCGATTTTTTAGAGCCCTTTGAAGCAACATATTTAAATAATGCTTATGGCATAGAAGTTGTAACATTTTGTTTTTTGTTTTATCCATACTTGCTCTTAGTTTTATCTGTTCTTTTTGCCGGCTTCTAAAATTAGTCCAAGGAACACAGATTTTGACTTTTTTTTGTTAATAATTTCATTCAACCTCGTAAGTGGTTATGCATCTTTCGTGATCGTGATTGGAATTGGATTTATACTAATATATTTAATGGGTCTATACTCGGTGGGGGATTTAAGTGTTAGTAGCATTGCTTCTTAAAATTTTCCTATTTCTGAACTTGCCATTTTGTAAAGGTTCTGTCATATCCAAATTTTGCTATTTGGCTTCACAATTGATAAAAGGAAACTGACTGCGAGGTACTAAAAACTAAATTATGGCTACTTATTGATTTCTTTGTATTTGTGCCTATTTTGATAGATTTTTTGGTTCAATTTTACTAATGTTATAAAACTTTTAGTTAGTAAATGTGGTAGTTTAGGTTTGTGACGGTTTAGAATTAGATAAGACCAAACCAGGTATGTACGAGGCGAATAACTTTCATCTTATGTGTTAGTTTAATGTTTTGTATTAGGTGCATAATGTTAGCATTCCTCAACCCAAACATAAGACAAGAAACTATTTTGAAAAAATAGAATTTAAGCGTTGAAGTGAATTATGAAAACAAATTTCTATTATTTTTAGCTAAGTAGCAATTTTCCCATGTAAATTCATCATACTATTTTTGATATGAATACTTTAGTAAGTCTCTTTTGGACGTGGACATCAAATGTAAATAGTATCGCTTAACTATTCTGAGTTCAAGGCCGAGATCAAATCACTGGATGCACAAGAGTCGTTGAATGGTGGAGTCGATGTTTTAGTCACGAGGTTCTTGATTGGAAAGGACAATGTTGTCTGAGAGACAAAAATTCAGTCTTTCTTCCTTGCACCACAACACAAAGGTTACTTTGTGCGAGACGATATGTTCCGTTACGTGGAGAATGTGAATCATAATGAAGAAAACATTGCTCCTGCTATGGATGTTGAAGGTCCGGCCAATCCTGAGCAAGGTGACTAAAGATCTGCATATATAGATATTATTGATTATTGATTGTTTAATACCATATGTATCGCCTTTTGTAATTATACATTCAATAAAATTAGTCTTTTTATGCGATGAGCATTTATATGTCGAAAGACATGTAATTAGTATAAATGAATTACAAAGTTGTATCTAAACCACTTGCAAACAATGTTGTTGAGTTTTAATTTGTTTTTGGTTTGTCATCTGGCATCTAAATCAATTGTTTTGTTTTTGAACTTTTTATTAACTATGTGTTTGGTATATACAGTTTCCAAAAGTGTTCATGTGCTGGAGAATCATACTCCAATTGAAGTTGTCGTAACTAAAGAAGAGCCTAAAGCGGAAGTAGTGAGCAATCCCCCAGAGAGAGTAGAAAAGGTAGTTGAAGAGGAGGAACAACCAGTTCCTGAAGTTGTTGATGAGGTGCCGGAGGCTTCATCATAGCTGGTTGTTGAGTCCAACACAAAAATTCAGGAAGTGCCAAAAGAATCATACGCTTCTATTGTAAGTGGCCTCTTTGTTTTTACAGAAATTTTGATTTAGGAATGTTTTGGCTAAGTATATACTTTTTTTCTTAATTTTCGAGGTCATGCGTGTTCCAGTTTGGCTGAAAATAAGCTAAAAAGGGCTTTTGAAATTTAAGGCAAAATCATAGAATCTCTTTAGCCCCCATATATAAGCTTGAACAAACGCCCCTTAATCTCTAAATTAAGCACTTGAATATAAGCAGGGTACCTACCTCATAATGTTTAAGCGGATAGGCACCCCATGTATAAGCTTGAACAAACGCCCCCTTATTCTCTAAAATAAGCACTTGAATATAAGCAGAGTACCTACCTGATAATATTTAGGAATGTTTTGGCTAAGTATATAATTTTTTGTTAATTTTCGAGGTCACGCGTGTGTCAAGTTAGGCTGAAAATAAGCTAAAAAGGGATTTTGAAATTTAAGGCGAAATCATAGAAGCTCTTTAGCCCTATATATTAGCTTGAATAAACCCCCTGTTATTCTTTAAAATAAGCACTTGAATATAAGCAGGGTACCTACCTGATAATGTTTAAGCGGATAGGCACCCTATTCCCAAACACCCGGTTACAATGAGATTGCTGGAACCTTTTAGGGGAATATTTTTTTCCAAGCTGCTGAAAATTGAGTTTTTTTTAACTCTTTGCAATTTTTTACAGAGTCCGGTAGCGGAGGGAAGACCATGGTTGGAATCAATGGTATGTTTTCTCAATATTATGAGTTCCTTGATGTTTTAGCAAACGATGTGCCAATTATATCTGTAGGGAATGCATGAAAATCAGATTGGTGCTTTAGTTTATAATCCTAGATCCACTTGTGAACAATAACTTCACTAGATGAAATTGGGCGTGTGAATTTTTGTTTGAGTGAACTTCTAATAATGATTATAGTCATGTTAATTATGGCATAAAGATTAAAGATTAAAGATTAATAGATTATAATTGCGTTTCTTTAAAATTTGCAGGTTTTGGAACGGTTGGAAGGTTGGAGTTGAGAATTGCATCATTTAGAGATGATATCGAGGTTGTTGCGATCAAAGACCCTTTTATTAACTCCGGATACATGGTAAGGATGAGCTTTAGTGTAACCTCTGGGTTTGGCTTGATGAGTCCTTTCAATTTGTATATATCAATATATGTGAAACATTTAAATCAAGATACCATTTGTTCTTGCACCATGTATGGCACTTTAGTATTATGCAGCAAAACATACAAGTGTACATTACCTCAACTTATCATTAAAATAGGAGGTTGTATAAAAGTTTCGAATCAGATTTTGGAAAGATTTAGCCAAGTGTTACCAATATATGTAGACTTTTGGTGTCATGCTACCTTCGAAGTCAAACTATTTCGGTTGAGGTATAGCAATTAGGTTAATTTTGTTATCGAACTTCTTTGATCTCAAAATTACTTATTTGCCGAGTAGCAAACAGATACACAATTATTATTGAAGCACAAATCATATTCTAGATTTCACAGCCCACTAATTCCCACTATGATAATAGTTTGTTTTCAAAAAGTGACTTCCTGTATTTGGTTTTCTTTTCATAAATAGAATGTTTTTATCTATTAAACTTAGATCTTAAATGAGATTTGATTGTGAAATATAGAAGATACACTATGTATCATTTAAACTATTGACTCATAAGGTATGATCCCATAATAAAGAGATCATACATTCATACTTCTAAATTTTTGACTTTCAAACAATGTATACCACTGTTTGTAAAAACATCAAAGACGATGACCACCAATTTATTTGATATTCTTTTAGCGTTATTTTCCAACATGGTTATGTGGCGAAAATTTCGACTAAACATTACATTTGTGTATTTTTAAATTTGATCCTTATCGATGAGGAAAACAAAAATCTCGCATTGTTCTATAATCAATGAAAGGCATTTTGGTAAACGAGTGCTTATCGCAAGGATGAAGATATTACCTTATGATAAGCGTTTTCCGTTAAATACAGTAAAGAAGCAGTTCCCCGTGTTCGTCTCTTTCGTGATGACAATCAAAAAAAGTCGTCGGGGACAATCTCTCGAGCAAGTCGGTTTCTATTTGCCACGACCTGTTTTTACACATGACCATCTATATGTATCCGTCTCCCACATCATGGGAAAATAATTATTGAAGATGGTTATTCGTGATGAAGAAGGAAATCTCACTAATACCACCACCAATGTGGTCTTCAGAGAAGTGCTACAAAATTTATGATGACATCTACATTTTCACGTACATCGCATTCTGTGTTTCATATCATGTTTGTTTGACTATTACCAACTATTTAGTTTACGTTTTTTTATCCATATGTGGTTCTTTCTAACAAATAACTTCACAATACGCAATGCCATTTACTACATTCTATGACGTTACTTAAAAATACCCGTGAATTTCAGGGGTCTTTTAGCTATTTATATAATAAAACAAGTTCTTTTACAACTCTTTGAAGCAGCCATCATTAAATAAATCATACGTGTCATCCCCACGTTGCATCTCACGTTTGGTAAGTACAAGTAGGGGTGAGCACGGTCCAAGGACCGGACCGGACCGGCCAAGAAAGGACCGGACCGGACCGGCCAAGACCGGACCGGACCGAGGATCGAGTTGGTCCATAATGCCGGACCGAGGACCGGACCGAAATGGTACGGTCCGGTCCGGGTCGGTCTTCAGTCCGGTCCGGTCCTACACGGCATAATCGTCGGGTTTTTGGTCGGACCGAGACCGAAAGTTACGAAAACCCCGGACCGAGGACCGGACTGAAATATGTTCGGTCCGGTCCGGTCGTTCCGGTCCGGTCCGGTTTTCCGGTCCGGTCTCCGGTCCCGCATGCTCACCCCTAAGTACAAGTACTACAAAACCCTCATTATAAATAAGTTTTAAACTTATATATGCACTTTCAATGACATTGAATGTCATAAAAACTTTCCAAAAATCAATTCCATTTATGTAAACTCATTAACACACCAGTCACACAAATTGTAATCTATCTATTTTATTCCTGAATCTCTTTTGCAAAAAAAACTTCTAATTAAACCATATTCGCTATGATTTAAGTCAACTTTTACCCATTTTGCTCATTTTTTCAACTAATCAAGTAATCGTATCTTATTATCGAAAAAAATATAATTGAACCCATATGTCAAACGATTCAAACTTCAACCTAGCTTCTAAAATAAACAATTGTTTGTTATGATCGATTTTTTTTTAAGCCCCCTAATATAAATTTGTAGCTCCGTCCCTGCCATTATCGATCATTACTTCACTATCATCATCATCAATTGTTCATTCAGATCCACTATCACCTCGCATTCATATCATCATCACGTTACTATCCACCGATCGTGATGGCATTTTCTTCAGCGAAGTTGTTGGTGGGGGATAGGATCTTTTCAAGGGCGACTTTGAGGTGAGCAGATTCTTTAGACATATTATCTGTTAATCAAGTAAACAAGTGAGTGAGAAAAAGGAGTATAATAGTGCTTACAAAGTGTTCGATAAAATTCCTGAACCATGTCTAAGACATTTTTGGTCTAATTCTGCATATTCTAGTAGTTATTATGATTGTGGGTAGCAATTAAAATAACATCCTTTAGAAGTTTAGGATCACATGCTGTAACTATGGACTACATGGGCGATACTTTGTCTACCTGATACAGTTTTGAAGGAATAATATGGAATGGAATTGTCTTGTTTGGTTCCCTCATTGCATTCAAAGACATGTTTTTGTCTTGTGGATGACAATTAAGGGCTAAGCATTGTTATGATTGTGATTTTCAGATTAAAATACGGTCAAAGTAATAAAAAAAATGTAGATACAGTAGGATTGTGTAAGAAAACTGAGTTATCAAGATGAAACCAAACATGAATCTATTAAATTACCTAGCGGATAAAAGGCTAATTGAAACACCCATTGGTCTGCAAACTGGTTTTCTTAGTGCTGACGAAGTTGCGTTCTTTTTGAATTTTCGACTATGGTGGGTTCTTAGTGTTATAGTTTTAGCTTTCTGGTTAAAAAGTCAACATTAGCATCTAAGTTATCGTATATTAGTTTATATCTAGGAAAGAGTTCACATTTAAGTTATATAGAAAGCTATTACTAAAGTTTATCATTTCGTTTTTCAATTCGACATATTAGTCTACGGAAGTAAAATGTGATATGGTCGTCATACCGTATGTCACTGTTGGGGTCTTACGTGGTTAAGACTTGGAACATAAGCTAAAATAGCAGTTTACCACTATGATCACTTTTAGTTCTTTCGAGAAAATAATCACCACAACTGTCACTGGATTGAGAGCTTCACTGTTTATGAATACACTCTCGAGTTGGTACAACATCACCAAATTTGAATGTGTAAAAGTGTCTCCTTCTTGTCATAATACTTCATTTTTTTTATCTTCCGATTAGTTTCAAGTTATTCATATACTATAATGATAGAAAATATAATAGCAATATAGTGATGTATTTGCTAATGTCAAGAAGAATATGATTGTGGTTTTGTGTTATGTATTACCTTGAAGCTAAACGGGATGGATAAACAGAAAAAAAATTTATGTGTTAAATTAGATAAAAGAAGAAAGGCGGGTAATAGAAACACACCCCTGTGACCTTGAAACTGGTTTGCCTTAGTGTTGAAGAAGTTGATTTGTGTAGGTTTTCAATGGTGATGGGTTTTAGTAGCGTTTGTTTGTGTTTTAGTCTGATTTATGAGGTAAAAAGGTTGATGATTAGGATCTAAATTTGTACGTATTAATTATTGATTAAAGTTATGTAGAAAAGTACTAAGGGGCAGTTTAGTTGGTGAAAATTATTTCTATTTTTCAGTTTTTAATTTTCAAGAGAAGGGAATTGTTCTTCTTTTTTAGAGAAGAGTTGAGATTTTTGAAAATCAGTTTAGTTGGAGTTACATTTTTTTCTTTTTATTGAGAAGAAATGAGAATGAAAAAAGTGAGAATGATAACATGGGATTTATACTTTTTTTGAAAAATGTTGAAAAAAGTGAATGAAAATCCTTCCTTTTTGAAAAATATTGAAAAAAATTACGACTAAACGGATTTTCTATATTTTCCTTTTCACATGAAAAATTTCCTAGAAAAATGAGATATTTTTCGCCAACTAAACGGCCCCTAAAATTCTAAGTCGCATAATAGTTGCAAATCCAAAATAGTAGACGCATGGGAAGGAATTAGCAATATGAAAGTGACAGTAGATTCAGTACAGTCTGATCCTTTTAGTATTCCTAGAAAATCATGATCCCGATCACTTACGGGGATTCAACTAAGTTAAAATATGAAAAAATGTTATCCAATCTTCATTTGTATAAAGATGAAGGACTATACAACTTACTTCTTTTTTATCTACATTCTTAGTTTGGTTTTTTTCTTGTTTTTCACTCAATTTCATTTTGTTGTCACATAGATAATATTGATATTCATATGTGATGTATATTACTTTAAGCTAGGTTAAGCAAGAACGTTGATTAAATGAACTTGAAAAATTATGTTTTGTTGATGTTGGTATGAATGGGGCGAATGGTAGGGATCTTTTTATTTGTTACCATTCTTACATAAAGGGGTGGAGTTTGGGTACCAGTTCCTATATTGTGTTTAAGAAGAACCTGTGATCCTTTATTAGTGAATTATTCTTTTGACATCAACGATTCGACTATTGGATTAATCTTATTAGCTATAGCGTTGTAGTGTTTGTATTAATATTGTTTTAATTTACTGATTGCTCAAGACGAGAAGTCGATAACCAAACTTTGTGTATGATTAAGTTCATTGCTTTAAGACTTCATTCATATCCTGGTCATTTCTGGTCATTTCAATAACAACTACATTGCTGTGATTTGTAGGCTCTTCACCTACCTATAGGACTGGTTACACGGGAACTTGTGGGATGCATAGATCCTATATGTAAAGATATTTGCTACCTAAAAGACCATGTTTGCGAGTATATAAATGAGCCTTGTACCTACTACCTTGTACCTATAATATTATTTCAAGGTATTTAATGGATGAATATAGACCACTTGATGTCGTTCTTTTTGTTTCAGGTCAAGACTAATAACTTCTTTTTACTAACTTCATTTTTCTGAATTTTATGCAACAGAGGAAGCTGGTATTCAAGTATGCTACAAATTAAGGACATGTTGGGGACTTTGGGGCCGTCGGGACTCGAAGTGGAACTTTCCTAATGTTACAAATGAGACATTCAGAAACATTCGTCCTATGATACTTATGTTGACTTTAGCTTTCTGGTGATTTTTTCCTTATGATCAATGTCGCGTGTTTGGATGATGGTTTACTAAATAGAGTAGTTAGTCACAGCGAGCTGCTTATGGAATTTCTCTTTATGACTTCTATAAAAAATTCTCATTTTTTAAAAAAGTTGTGGCTCTTAAGATGTTCCGCCGCAACGCGCGGCCACTATCACACTCGTTCATATCTAATTAAACAAAAAAAATTGAAAATCATAACAAATTCAAATAAAAAGAATTTATGTGTAGTATCACCTTTGATATTTTATGTTCATGATAGTGTAATTTTACTTATTAGTTACGCTATTTAGCTTAATTTTGGTTGAACTGCAAATGGATTGATGTGTTTTGTTGATGTGAGTGCTTCATAAAAAAATTTTATAAGTTATGATATTCTAAGTTGATGATAGTTTACAATGTTTAGTAGTTAAGTTTTATTATATGACATGTATAATATTTATTTCATAAGCATAGTTAATCTTTAATATCACTTGTGATAAAAATGAAGTTAACAATAAATATTTTATAACAATTTAACACCAGTGACACAATGACACTGCATATGTGATAATTCACTAAATGGATAAAGCAAGCAACATCCAAGTCACAAACCGATTAACACATGGGATATCACTTTAGTTTATTATCACAAGTGATAATACACTAAAATGAACAGAAAATCCAACTCACAAGTGATCTTTTCAAATAGTTTAGTGTCACATTTTATTGCTTTATCAAATGTGATATTACTCATATGTAGAATAAGAGAATTAATGTCACATTATATTGCTCTATCACATGAGATATTACTCTTAAGTAACTAAGAACGACAATTTGAATACTCTTCATTATTTTCTATATTTTTTATATATTATTATCTGTGTTTTTTAATATTTTTATATTTTTTAGGTGATATTAAAAGGTTAAAAAGCATACTTGTTTGTTTCTGAAATATCACAAGTGATATTAGACATTAAATATGTTTATGAACATCACAAGTGATATTAGACATGTCATATAAATTAATGCAACACTTATTTAGTTTTGAGATTACGTTGAGTTTTTATTTTCATCGTTTGCTTCCTTTATATTCATTTTGGTATTTGTAAGTGACATTTGTTTATCACTTGTGATATAACATTGTATCAAAGTTGAAAAGTATTTAAATGGCCTGTCTTAGTCACTTTAAAGTAGGGGTGAGCACGGTCCAAGGACGGGACCGGACCGACCTTGGACCGAGACCGAAACTAGCCAAAACGGCGGACCGAGGACCGGACCGAAATGGTATGGTCCGGTCCGGGTCGGTCTTCGGTCCGGTCCGGTCCTACACGCATTATCATCGGGTTTTTGGTCGGACCGGACCGGACCGACCGGACCGAGGACCGAATTGGTCCAAAACACCGGACCGCGGACCGGACCGAAATACCTTCGGTCCGGTCCGGTCGGTCCGGTCTTCCGGTCCGGTCCGGTCGACGGTCCGGTATGCTCACCCCTACTTTAAAGTAATATCTTAGGTGATAAAGTAATAGAATGTAAAGTTAGTCACTTTAGAGTAATATCTCAGATGATATAGCCAGACATGAATGATGTCTACTTTTGCTCATTTTATTGCTTTATCACATGTGATATTACTCATATGTAAAATATTAGAATCAGCGTTACATTTTATTGCTTTATCACATGTGATATTACTCATATAAAGAATACCATAATTAGTGTCACATTATATTGCTTTATCACATGAGATATTACTCTTAAATGAACAACAATTTAAATACTCTTCATCTTCCTTACAGTGTTATATCACAACAGATAAATAAGTGTCACTTACAAATACCAAAATGAATAAAAAGGAAACAAACTATGAAAATAGAAACTTGAAGTAATCTTAAAATCAATCAAGTGTTTGCATCGCTTTTGAGAAAAATAAGAATTCGCCTAAAGAGGCTTAACCTTTTTAATCATATTAACAGTATAATATCAAAAGTGAAAGATAACATTGATTACATGTTAAGAATTTCAAAAAATAACCATAATTAGTGTCACAATATATTGCTTTATCACATGTGATATTATTCAAATGTGGAATACCATAACTAATGTCACATTATATTGCTTTATCATATAATATTTTATTATTATTTATTTATCACTGGTGATATTACAATGTTATGGGTAATAATTGTTAAGTCATGGGTGAATCTTAGTTAATAAATGTTCACTTTTATTTATCACCATTGATATAAAGTAACTGGATATTACACCTAGTGGTTAGGGGTTTAGGGTTTTTAGTATATGTTTTAGTGGTTAGGGGTTTAAGGTTTTTGGTATAGATTTTAAAGTTTATGTATATACCACTTATGATATTACACCTAGTGGTTAGGGGTTTAAGGTTTTTGGTATAGGTTTTAGTGATTAGGGGTTTAAGCTTTTTGGTATAGGGTTTAGTGGTTAGGGGTTTAGGGTTTTTGGTATAGATTGTAAAGTTTATGTATATATCACTTGTGATATTATACCTAGTGGTTAGAGGTTTAGAGTTTTTGGTATGGGGTTTAGTGGTTAGGGGTTTAGGGTTTTTGGTATAGATTTTAAAGTTTATGTATATACCACTTGTGATATTATATCTAGTGGTTAGGGCTTTAGGGTTTTTGTTATAGGGTTTACTGGTTAGGGGTTTAGGGTTTTTGGTATATATTCTAAAGTTTCTGTATATATCACTTGTGATATTATACCTGATGTTTAGGGGTTTAGGGTTTTTGGTATAGAGATTAGTTGTTAGGGGTTTAGGGTTTTTGGTATGGATTTTAAAGTTTATGTATATACCACTCGTGAGTCGTGATATTATACCTAGTGGTTAGGGGTTTAGAGTTTTTGATATAGGGTTTAGTGGTTAAGGAGGGGGATTTAGGTTTTATGATATAGGGTTTAACGGTTAGTAGTTTAGGGTTTTGGTATATAGTTTCCTGGTTAGTTGTTTAGCGTTTTTTGTATAGGGTTTAGTGGTTAGGAGTTTAGGCTTTTTGGTATAGGTTTTAAAGTTTATGTATACATTAGTGGTGAGCATACCGGACCGGACCGAACATATTTCGGCCCGGTCCTCGGTCCGGGGTTTTTGTTACTTTCGGTCTCGGTCTGGCTCGGTCCGACCAAAAACCTGATGATTATGCCATGTAGGACCGGACCAGACCGGACCGAAGACCGACCCGGACCGGACCGTACCGTTTCGGTTCGGTCCTCGATCTGGCATTTTGGACTAACTCGGTCCTTAGTCTGGTCTGGTCCGGTCCGGTCCGGTCTTGGTCGGTCCGGTCTGGTCCTTGGACCGTGCTCACCCCTAGTATACATCATTTGTGATATTATACCTAGTTGTTAGGGGTTTTGGGATTTTGGTATAAGGTTTAGGGCTTTTGGTATAGATTTTAAAGTTTATGTATATATCACTTGTGATATTATACCTAGTAGTTAGGGGTTTAGGGTTTTTGCTATAGGGTTTAATAGTTAGGGGTTTAGGGTTTTTGGTATATATTTTAAAGTTAATGTATATATCACTTGTGATATAATAACTAATGCTAGGCGTTTAGGGTTTCTGATATAGGGTTTACTGGTTAGGGATTTATAGTTTTTGGGATATATTTTAAAGTTTATGTATATATTACTTGTGATATTATACCTAGCAGTTAGGGGTTTAGGGCTTTTGGTATAAGGTTTAGTTGTTAGAGGTTTAGGATTTTTGGTATAGGGTTTAGTCGTTAGGGAAGGGGGTTCAAGGTTTTTGCTATAGGGTTTAGCGGTTAGTGGTTTAGGGTTTTGGTATAAGGTTTACTGTTTAGTTGTTTAGGGTTTTTGGTATAGGGTTTAATGGTTAGAGGTTTAGTGGTTAGGGGTTTAAGGTTTATGTATATACCACTTATGATATTAAACCTAGTGGTTAGGGTTTAGGGTTTTTGGTATAAGGTTTAGTGGTTAGGGGTTTTAAGGTTTTTGATATAATATAACTGATAGATAACATATGAAAACGGAAGAAACCGCCTGAAAACTGCCGAAACAAGACAAAACTTGTGAAAATGGACGAAAATTGACAAAAATGTGCGAAAACAAACAAAAACGTAAAAAACAAACAAAAATGTAAGAAAACGGACAGAAACGTATGAAAACGAATGGAAACGTTTGAAAACGGGCGAAAATGTATGAAAACGGACGAAAACGTGCGAAAAAGAAAGAAAACGTGCGAAAACGAGCGAAAACGAACAAAAATGTAGGAAAACAGACAAAAACGTGCGGAAACGTGCGAAAGCGGGCCTAAACGCACGAAAGCGGGCCGAAAGGCGCGAAAGCTGACCGAAACGCGCGAACAATGGCCGAAACGCGCGAACGCTGGCCAAAACGCCCGAACGTTGGCCGAAACGCACGAACGCTGGCCGAAACAGGCGAACGCTGGCCGAAACGGGCGAACGCTGGCCGAAACGGGCGAACGCTGGCCGAAACGGGCGAACGCTGGCCGAAACGCGCGAACGCTGGCCGAATCGCGCGAATGCGCGTCGAAACGCGCGAAAGCGGACGGAAGCGCGTGAAAGCAGACGAAAACGCGCGAATGCCGGCGAAAACGCGCGATTCCCGGCAAAAACGCGCGAAAGCTGTATAAAGCGTGCGAAAGCCGACGAAAACGCGCAAATGCGGACGAAAGCGTAAGAAAATGCCTAAAAAGGACGAAAACGTGTGAAAACGAAAGATAGCGGACAAAAACAGAAGAAAAAGTGTGAAAACAGACAAAAACGTGCGAAAACGGACGAAAACGTAAGAAATCGTGCGAGAACATAAGAAAACGTGCGAGAACGTCTAAAAAGAACGGAAATGCGCGAAAAGGTGTGAAAACATACGAAAACACGCGAAAGCGTACGAGAACGTGCGAAAGCGGATGAAAACGTATTAAAACATACAAAAGCGTATAAGAACGTACAAAAACGTGAAAAAGGTAAAAGACATACAAAAACGTAAAAAAACGTAAAAAAAGGAAAAACGTAAAAAAAGGAAAAACGTAAAAAAACATACAAAATGTCAAAAAGGTTAATTAATTGCAATTTGGGCAAGATTTGCCAACTCTACAAATAATGAGGGAGTGGTTAGTGTGAGTTTTAGTAAATTTACACTTTTAGTCCTTCCATGTTTTTTTTAATCTTAAAACTTGTCTTTTTAATCTAATAAAATTGATTTTCTAGATTTGTCCATTAGTATGTAAAGAGAAACTAGTATGCAAAAATAATCCACCTCTTTATATCATAATTTTATATATTTTATTTTATTTTGTATCTATTTTTATTTTTATCTATTCTATATAATAAAACAGACTTTTTTACAACCCTTTGAAGCATGCTCATTAAATAGTGCTTACGTGTCAGTCTAATATTCACTCTCACAAATGGTAAGTACAACAAAGAATAACACAAATACAAAAGCTTCTCTAAACTTCCTTTGTACGCTTCTTCTCTAAATAAGTTTTCAATATGCAGTTTCAATGACATTGAATGTCATAAAAAAATTCTAAAAATCAATTCCATTTATGTAAACTCATTAACACACCCTAATCAGTTACATATACATCACGATTCAAAAAACCTTATACTCAAAAACTATTTCATTCAATTCCATATTTCATATCTTCAAAAAAAAATGATGTTCTTCAATGTTCTTCTCCACAATTGTTCTTAAGCTAGAGTCAATTCACGCCATTAATTCCTATGCGTTCAAATCACCGATTCAAAAAACAACATTCCTACAAAGTATCATCCCCTTAACATTCGATCTATGCCAGTAACTATCGCATCAATTGGTTTTTTTTGTAGATCGATTTAACATTCGATCTATGCCAGTAACTATCGCATCTATTGTGTTTTGATTCAATTTATAAAGAAATTTTTTTATTTAATTTATATTTATATTGATTTTAGTTTTTTTTTTTTCATTTTGTGTTTTCTTTCCAGGTTGTTGCGATACCTACCAAGATAGATGACGATTTTAGACAAGTAACTTTTTGTAAGCTGATTCAATTTATATTAATTTGGCTCTTCTTTGCTTAATTGTAATTGTAGTTGTATTGCTATGTATTTTAGAATGTTGCTTAGTTTATTTTATTTGGGGTTTATGAGTATTTTAATTACCAGCTAACTACATATTCTGTTTCTGAAATCATATGCTATCTAAGTTTGTTAACATCATTCACAAATTTGTACTTCATTTTTTGAATTTCATATCATGTTCTTATGTTTTTTTTGCATATCTTCGTCTTTATAATTATTGACCTCAAATTTGTTATTTTGAATTGTTGGTTAAATGTTGTACTTTTGGATTGTATAATTCTACAATTCCTGTAACCCATATTCCACATTATTTCAATAACATCAATGAGTTACAATTTCTTCATTACTGTAATTCCTTCTTCTAATCACAAAAGTCAAGCAGTTTATTATTATCAAATTTTTTTTTTTTCATAAACTTCATCGGTTTCAATGAGCAAATTAATGTCGACCCACATTCAAACAATCATCTCCAAAAATAAGTTACGGGTTTTGAATTGAAATAATATATTTAACTCCGTCTTTATCAACCCTAACCTCTTGATGCGATGCACATACTCTGCATAATTTGTATTATGTGTTTTTTTCATAATGAATAGTTTTAAAAATTAGGGCTTTTTTTTTATGTATATATGCTTATATATGGTTTTAAAAAATTAGGGCTTTTTTTTATGTATATATGCTTATATATGGTTTTAAAAAATTAGGGCTTTTTTTATAAATGCTTATAAGGATTAATTAGATTGGTGTTTTGTGCAGACGTAAAGCTTACTCCTTTTTTGGTTAACATTGATGATGCGGTTACCACTAATCGTGTTAATCCTATGTGTTCTGGTATGAAAAAAAAACTATCATTTATTGTTTATAATTATTAGTTTAGTATCTATAATCTATAAACTCTAATAAAACACAGTTTAGAACAACCCTTTAATGCATAAGAATTAATTATCCCATTAAATTTTCTTATGTGGACTACCTTAATTAACCACAAATGTACAACATTATATTGCACCATCATTAAAAACATGCATTAAAAATATTCATCAGTTTCAATTAACATTATAATATTCAAAAAACGCATTCAAAACATACCATTAATTGATTCTTCTTCTACAATCTTCTATGATTAGTTACAATTCCATATGAATAATCGGTTTTAGATTATAATATTCAAAACGCAATCAAAACCTACCATTAATTATTTCTTCTTCTACACTCTTCTACAATCAGTTACAATTTCATATTAATAATCGGTTTCAATTAACATTATAATATTCAAAACGCATTCAAAACCTATCATTAATTGATTCATTCTTCTTCTACACTCTTCTACAATCAGTTACAATTCCATATTAATAACCAATCTTTCTTTAACACCTATTAGCCAATCTCTCTCTATCACTGATTCAAAAAAATATATATAAGCAACATATTCAATCGTACATGTATATTACATGTTGTTGTGATTTGGATATAGGTTGAACTAATTTTATTCTTACTTTTTTTTGTAGACTTCATAGGTCAATCTATAGTGATTCGCATAGCCTTGATTCGAGCAAATAATCTATGTAAGCTTCAGTTGTATGAAATCCATTTGATTTATATTATTTACGATTATTTTTATGTTTATGGTGTAAACCTAATAATTCAATTCAAATTGATCTTTGATTGACACCTATCTACTTTGATGTGTTTGTTTTTAAATAATCAATATAATTTTGTTTCGAATCATCTATATCTATATCTATCTATATCTATATACTATGTAATAAAATAAAATAAGCTTTTTTACAACCCTTTAAAGCATAAGAATTAATTATCCCAGTAAATTTTCTTATGTGGACTACCTTAATTAACCATAAATGTATAACACCATATTTGCACCATCAATCAAAACATGCATTAAAAACATTCATCGGTTTCAATTAATATTATAATATTTAAAACGCATTCAAAACCTACCATTAACTTATTCTTCTTCTAAACTCTTCTACAATCAGTTACAATTCCATATTAATAATCGGTTTCAATTAACATTATAATATTCAAAACGCATTAAAAACCTACCATTAATTGATTCTTCTTCTACACTCTTCCACAATCAGTTACAATTCCATATTAATAATCGGTTTCAATTAACATTATAATATTCAAAACGCATTCAAAACCTATCATTAATTGATTCATTCTTCTTCTACACTCTTCTACAATCAGTTACAATTCCATATTAATAACCAATCTTTCTTTAACACCTATTAGCCAATCTCTCTCTATCACTGATTCAAAAAAAAATATATAAGCAACATATTCAATCGTACATGTATTACATGCTGTTATGATTTGGATATAGGTTGAACTAATTTTATTCTTACTTTTTATTTTGCAGACTTCATAGGTCAATCTATTGTGATTCGCATAGCCTTGATTCGAGCAAATAATCTATGTAAGCTTCAGTTGTATGAAATCCATTTGATTTATATTATTTACGATTATTTTTATGTTTATGGTGTAAACCTAATAATTCAATTCAAATTGATCTTTGATTGACACCTATCTACTTTGATGTGTTTGTTTTTAAATAATCAATATAATTTTGTTTCGAATCATCTATATCTATATCTATCTATATCTATATACTATGTAATAAAATAAAATAAGCTTTTTTACAACCCTTTAAAGCATAAGAATTAATTATCCCAGTAAATTTTCTTATGTGGACTACCTTAATTAACCATAAATGTATAACACCATATTTGCACCATCAATCAAAACATGCATTAAAAACATTCATCGGTTTCAATTAATATTATAATATTTAAAACGCATTCAAAACCTACCATTAACTTATTCTTCTTCTAAACTCTTCTACAATCAGTTACAATTCCATATTAATAATCGGTTTCAATTAACATTATAATATTCAAAACGCATTAAAAACCTACCATTAATTGATTCTTCTTCTACACTCTTCCACAATCAGTTACAATTCCATATTAATAATCGGTTTCAATTAACATTATAATATTCAAAACGCATTCAAAACCTATCATTAATTGATTATTCTTCAACAATCTATTTAAACCAATCTCTCTTTAACATTAATAATCAGTTACAATTCCATATTAATAAAAAATCTCTCTTTAACACCTATTTAAACCAATCTCTCTCTAACACTGATTCAAAAACAAATATATAAGCAACATATTCAATCGTACATGTATTACATGCTGTTATGATTTGGATATAGGTTGAACTAATTTTATTCTTACTTTTTATTTTGCAGACTTCATAGGTCAATCTATTGTGATTCGCATAGCCTTGATTCGAGCAAATATGGGCGATTTTCTGTAACGGGTGATATGGGTAATTTTATGTACCGGGTTGATATGGGTGATTGAGTAAATAGTCAGGTAACACCATATTGCACCGTTCTTTTATTTGTCAATTCAAAAACATCCGCCAGTTTCAATTAACATCAATGCTGTTTAATTTTTAAAACACATTCAAAACCTTCCACCAATTGATCTTCTTCTACACTCTTTGGTTTTTTACAACCCTTTAAAGAACATGCATTAATAACCCCAATTAATATAATCATGAGGACTACCTTTAACACCAATTTAAATCAATCTCTCTCTAACACTGATTCAAAAACAAATACATAAGAAACCGATTCATTCGTACATGTATTACATGTTGTTGTGATTTGGATATAGGTTAAACTAATTTTATTCACTTTTCATTTTGCAGACATCATAAGTCAATCTACTGTGATTCACATAACCTCGATTCAAACAAATAATCTATGTAAGCTTCAATTGTGTTAAAATCTATTTGATTTATACTGTTGTGTTACATTCATTCTACCATTAGATTTTTCTACTGGTGGGAAATGATTCTAATGGTAAAACCCACTAAGTGTCACTGTTATAATTGTTTTGTGTAACGAGTCAATATGGGCGATTTTGTGTAATAGGTTGATATGGGTAATTTTGTGTAAGGTTGATATGGGTAATATTGTGTAACGAGTTGATATGGGTGATTTTATGTGAATAGTCAGGTAACACCATATTGCACCGTTCTTTTATTTGTCAAATTCTCCTAAATAATGTTATCTTATATCATCATATTATGAACATGATTACTTAATTACCTTATTTCATTGGACCGCAAAAAGCAAACGACAGAGAGGTTTCGATAGATGTAACTGACAAAATTCTTATACATGCGGCTCACCAGGTAACATCTATTATCGATTTTACTTATCCAAACAGTTTAGATAACATAAATGATCTGTCATATATCTAAGAAAAGGCCATTCTTGCTCAAACGAATGAAGTTGTGGACACTATAAACGATCATTTGTTGGAGAAATTTTCAATGGCTTACTTAAGTTGCGACATCATAGATAAAAATGAACGTGGCGCCGCCATAGATCAATCCATTTTCTCATCAGAATTTATCAATTGATTGAATTTCTCAGGTGTTCCAAACCACACACTTGCGTTAAAAGTAAGAGTCCTGAGTATTGGTATGTATTGAGATCGTTAATTAATCAGAGGGCAACTGTTGAAGTTCTCACGATGTTTCAAGAACCACTAGACTGCTGGGTAAAAGTATGACATTATTTATTTAATTATTTTACAGAACTCAAATGTTTATCTAATAATGCACTTATTATCTGATTATTTCTTTCATATATTAACGAAACATGTTTACCTTCAGTGTTTTTCTTACATTATTTATGAATGTAACTTCTTACAAAATAAGTTCTTATTTATTTAACTACTTAATGGATTATTTCTTCTACACTTCCCGTGAATCCACGGGTCTATAAGCTAGTAGTGTGTATATAGTAAAGATTAGGATAATTATTTGAAAAATATTAAATACTCCTTTCGTCCCAATATTATTGTCCCTCGACAAAAAAACACACAGTTGAAGAAAAGTGCATTTATTACTGTTTTCTCCTTATTACTTTTTGATAGGGTTGGACGAACACGAACGGAGCTTTGTTCATGTTCATTCTTTTAATTTTAGCCGGACAAATAAACGAACACAATCGCTTAAACGAACAAATTTTCTTGTTCATGTTCGTTTATTAAGAAATAATGTTGTTCATGTTCGTTCATTAAGACACTAAACGAACATAGATAAATAAACATAAAAATATACACAATATTGTATTTTGTAAGTGTTTTTTTGTTCAAGTAAATCAATTTTAAAACTATATAATCAAAAGATACGATTAACGTACATAAACATATATATGATCATAAACGAACAAATAATCGGACGTTCACGAACATAAATGAACGGACAAGAGTTTTGTTCATTCTCGTTCATCTAGCTAAACGAACGTAAAATGTTGTTCATGTTCGTTCATTTAATAAACAAACGACATAAACGAATTTTTTACCGAACGGTTCATGAAATGTTCAATGAACGTTCAGTTCATTTACAGCCTTACTTTTTGACAAAATGACAGTTTTACCCTTATCTAATTAATTAAAGTCTTTTTTAAAGTTTGTAATAATAATTTCAAACAAGTGTAATATAGTAAACTTGATCAAACATCCCTATCTATTTTCAGTAGTGGACAATTAAATTAGGACATCCTAAAAAAGAAACGTGGACAATAAGAATAAGACAGAGGGAGTATATTTTTTAAGTTGACAAACCAATGTAACTTACCATTTGTATCAGTGAAATTGTCTAACTTTCTTTTATATTTCAATTTCAACCGTGTAACTGTGTATGTTTATCAGTTTCAAATGTGTGCTTTTACTTTCAATTTCAAAGTAGCGATAGGAAAGGGGGGAAGGGGGGATGTGGAAGGGGGGGGGGGGGAATTAGATAAAACTTTAAATTTTCAAGTGTGATCATGCTTCATAAGTAAGGGGGAATTAGACAATTAACTTTACTTTTTTTTTTAAACTTTAACGTAGTGTTTGGTATGATGTAATGAAAGTTGGAATGGAAACGGTTATTACAATTAAATGGAAAAATCTTTTTTATTTACAATTATACATTGTAATGCTTCATTACAATGAATGACTCATTACATCAAAAACTACCCTTTTCATTGCATAGGGGCTCCCTCCTTTTTTTCATTACGTCCGTAATGTAATCAAAATTACATAAAAATCCATCATTAACTAGCCACATTAAATACACTTCTTATTAACTTTGGACATTTTAGTCTTTTTCTTATCGATTGCATTACGTCATATCATATCAACCAAACATTATTAATAAGGGTAATGAATTATTACATTACATCATTTATTCCATTACGTCGCTTATTCCATTCATTTAATATTTCATTACATCCTACCAAACGATCCCTAAATTTTCAAGTATGATCATGTTTCATAAGTAGTTAAGTTTTATCTAAGTCCCTAACCAAACATAGCCTTAATTCAATCTAAGCTGGCCTAATTTCATATGTTTTATTCCAAGATAAGGCAAATGAGCATTAAAAAATCTTCAAGGTGATCACTCAACAAGTTTAAAAGTTGAACAATCTTATAGAGCTAGGTGATAGGGCACACCACATCAGTACGTACCTTATAACACTACTATAACTAAAAGACCATGCTTAGCTATAACATGTTATAAGCGCAAGTAGTTCTCATAACATACCACAAAAAACACACCACTCACTTACAAAAAAAATGACGGATAACTAAAGTGATGGGATGACAAGATGCCCTGTAACATGGTTATGACACCATGTATGGTGCTGGCTATGCCACAGGAAAAAAAACAATGCCCAAATGACAGATAACTAAAGTGATAGAATGGCGAGATGCCTTATAACTGTTGTGATTTTGCAAACTAGTTAACAAATTAAGGCAGCGGATTGGATCTAGCTTGATGTTATAAATTAACACATAATAAAACATATAATATATTAACATTTGTTATTGATATAAAATCAACAAACGAGAGATCTAGATCTTGAACTTCAAGTGGTTAAAATGTTAAATTACCACCTATATGGTTGTTCACACAACACGTCACACGAGCATGTTAGGATGCTAGTGCTTACTTTACGAATAACAAGCCAACAACACGTGTTCTTTTACCTTGAATACACACGCTCAAATCCCAAATGGGGATGCGTTTGATCGTTGGTATAAGTGAAGGAAAAGTGTAAAACCAATACTAGGATTTAAGTTATTGGTTTCTTGCAATGTACGAATAAAATAATAAACCCTTTATGAGTTTTTTGTTTTCTGCCGTGGGAATGCACAAAAGGGAAAAGGAGAACAAATTTTGCCATTAGTGATAATAATGTATGTCGTATGCATTATGGCACCAAGAGGGTGTTTATATACCATTTTAACCCTAATCTTACAACTTGTTCTCCACTCCAAGTCATTGTTCTCTACTTTTTGATTTTTCAAAAAAATGACACTTAGACCCCCTTTCTAGTCCCTTCCAAAATCTGCCACTATAGGGAGGAGGATGAGGTTTTTCACTTTTGACATCTAGTTCATTCTCTTTCTATTTAACGTGTATTAATTTGTTATAACGTCTAACGGTTAAACTGACAATCCGTTAAATATATTTCGTAAAACATATTATATATTTAATAAATATAAACGAGTTACATATATTAAATATACAATAAACGTACTCTTTGTGTATTCGTGTGTATCTCTTATTTCGTTGTCCTATACACAAAGTGATGACGTATAGTATGAACACCAAGCTTACCGGGCTTAATTCGTAATATACGCATATGGGCTCAGGCCCAATACAACAAAATAGCCGGATTGCTAAGCCTGACAAGGGTCATGCTCCGGATATTCCAAAGACGCACGTGAGTATCTTTAACGCCGCACCACAGCGCCTCCGCGGACATACACGTACTGCGGAAGATCACTCGCGTCCGCAAAGACGATTACACTTGGACCCTTGCCCGACAAGGGACCCACTCCGGCCACCAACAGCTACAAGCGAAATACTAGGAAACCCTAGTATTGGGCTTGCATATAAATAGGGGTCATTTCACACCCCAAAAAGGTACATTCTGTCTAATCATTAATACACACATACTCTGACATTCTCTGACAAACATGTGTACTTACTCTCACGCCGGAGCTTAATCGCGGGGTCCGCCCTGCGGTAAGGCTAACGGTTTACTCTTATTTGTGCAGATTATCTCTCTATTACTTGGACTAGTACAAGATCTACATCACGGCCCATCCATTGGCTCAGCCCAATAGATGATCTAAACCCATATTTACTCCCATACACAGCTTTTGTACTAACAAGTTGGCGCCATCCGTGGGAGCGATATATCTGCGTTCCTTAAAAATACTCATCATGAGCAATCATGAACAACCTACCCCTAGCCATCACAGGTCTGATGTGCGGAATACGATAGGGAAGGACAAGCAAACCCCCCAGGGCTTCGCGAGAACTACATCCGCTGTGAGAGCATCGAAGAGTTCGCGAATCCTTTGAGAAACTACTACCAATCATGGCGGATAAGTATGAGTACGAGAAGAGAAAGAAAGAAAAGCTGGAGGAAATAAAAGCAAGGCTCGACTTTGGCGATGCCCGAAAGAAGAGCACTAAGGCACAAGAATCAGCATATTCTGAGTCTAGGACAATATCGCCAAGAAGACAGAGACGCTCTCGTAGCCCGCGCCACAACCCTAGCGTCTTTACTAGGTTGAGGCGCGAAAGGTCAAGATCTCCACGGCATGAATACAAGGGTAAGGAAAGAGGAGAGAGCACCGTGTTCAAGAGACTCGGAGGCAGAGGACGGAGTGCATCCGCGCACTCCGATAGCCGTCAGGAAAACTCAAGGTATACTGAAAATTACTATGAAAGTGAAGACAGTGAAGGTGGACACTGGAAGTCTAAGTCACGAAGGAAAAAGTTCAGTATCGAAGATGATGATCTCTCCCAACCTTGGGTGTGTGCCGAGACTGATCCGTATCACAGTCTCGAATTCCGCACTTCGACTCCCAAAAAACACGAATGCCAAGATCATGTGAAAACATAACAACGGATGTGAAATCCCTGAAGATCACTTAAAAATTTTACCAGGCAGCAGCAAAACGAGAGGTAACCATGCCAACATGGTGCCACATGTTAATTCCACACTCACCGGAAACCTCGGTATGGTTTGACGATCTTTCATTCCCCCAGAATCAATAGAAGCTTACAATGATCTAAGAGAAAGGACTAATCTGAAAAACTACCTCCAACAAAAAAAATGGCATCAGAGACCCCATAGTGCTCCACAAACATCAACAAAAAGAAAAAAAAAAAGACGGAGAACACAGACGACTTCATACAAAGGTATAATCGGAAAGTGGAAATGTTAAGGAGCACCAAGAGTGCATGAAATCTCCGGATTCGTGCATCGGATCACAAATCCGAGCTCATCAAAAGATTTTCACAGAGAAATTCCAAAAACAGTAGAACGAAATGATGCAAATGGCCACGTCTTTTCTTCAAGGGCCAAAAAAGCGGGCCATCAAATCAAGAAGGAAGAAAGCTCCTCAGCCAAAGTTGGAGACCACCGGGAAGGGAATCATAGGCAGAATTTCAAAAAATGAGGGGGCTTCCGCAGCCAACATAAGATGGAGAAAAGACCAGACAGGTTCGCTCTTCTCACGAAAACTCCGAAGGAAATTTTGGCCTTGGAAAAAGGAAAATTCAAGACCCCGCCTCCAATGACAACCCCGGTTGAAAAGCGAAACGCAAACAAGTTTTACGAATTTCACAGAGAAGTGGAGCACAATACAGATGAATGCAACCATCTAAGGAAACAAATCGAGGATATGCTCAAAGCCGGGAAACTGTCGCATATAATCCGGGAGCTGAAGCAAAACAGCGGAAAAGAACAACCAAAAAAGAAAGGTGAGACCTCCGGAAAAGAGAAGCCTCAGGCAATTTTAATAGTCCAGTCACGGCAAAATGCAGTAAGACAGAAGATAACTCAAAGTTTCTCACCCGACCTTGAGATATCATTCCCACCCCTAGGGAACGATAAGGGAGCGGAAGGCCCCCTAATAATAGAAGCAGAGGTTAGAGGGCACCAAGTACACCGCATGTGTATTGATGGAGGGTCATCATTCGAAATACTCTATGAGCGCTGCTTTAATCGACTCCGTCCGGAAATAAGAAACCAAACGGTCCCGGCCACAACTTCGCTAGTAGGATTCAGCGGTGAAATAAAATGGCCATTGGGACAAATAACACTTTTGGTGAAAATAGGGGATGACGAACATTCAACGTCAGCATGGATGGACTTCAGGTGTGAATCAACGCCTCTATTTGTAATGGATTCCATTGGAAGACCAGGTTGCGGAAATGAAAGTAGTCGAGCTAACAACGAAGCGGAATGATAAAATCGTCTGGATATGGAGAGTACTTACGCTAAGAAGCAGTAAAATCATTCCCATGGAATGTGCGATGGTCTCCGGACCAGAAGATCAACCCCCTCCGGTAAACAAAGTAAAAGAAGAAAGGATCAAAGTGGCAATCAATCCGGAACATCCGGAGCAGACAGTAATGATTGGTTCTGACCTCACGGAGAAAACTAGAAGTAAGCTGTGCAACCTACTTCAACGCAGTTTGGATATATTCGCCTGGACCCCAACGGATATGACGGGCGTTCCAAGACAGGTGGCGGAGCACAAGTTAAATGTACGGAAAGGTTGTCCACCGGTCAGGCAAAAGAAAAGAGGCCAAGCCGCGGAAAGGAACATAGCAATAAATGATGAAGTTAATAAGCTGGTGGCAGCTGGGATAATGAGAGAAGTTCACTATCATGATTGGCTCTCCAACCCAGTGATGGTAAAGAAAAGTGACAACAGTTGGAGAATGTGTGTTGATTTTAAAGATCTCAATAAGGCATGTCCCAAGGACGGCTACCCTCTTCCGGAAATAGACTGGAAGGTCGAGTCTTTGTGTGGATTTCCCTTCAAATGCTTCCTGGACGCATACAAGGGGTATCATCAAATACAAATGGCAGAGGAGGACGAGGAAAAGACCGCGTTCATTACAAACCAAGGCATATTTTGTTACACAAAGATGCCTTTCGGTCTGAGGAACGCCGGTGCAACTTATCAAAGGCTAGTGGACAAAACGTTCCACGGACAGATCGGCCGAAATCTCGAAGTATACGTGGATGATTTGGTCATAAAAAGCCGCACGGAGGATGAAGTCGTCCGCGACATTGAGGAAACATTTAAGACACTCAGAAAAATCAACATGAAACTGAACCCAAAAAAGTGCACCTTTGGAGTTGAGGAAGGAATGTTCTTGGGATACCAGGTCAATACAGAAGGCATTAAGATTTGCCCAGACAAGGTAGACGCCGTACTAAGCCTTAAATCATCAAAAATGACTTGAAAGACCTCAGAAGATAAAATTGAAAATTTTGCAGCTTAAACAGGTTTCATTCGTTAGCAAAGGTCAGACGTGAGAAACCCTACCGGTTTCCAAAACTTGAAAAAATGCACAAAAAAGAGCGACTTTCTATGGACGGAGGAAGCGGAAGCTGCATTCAAACAAATGAAGGAACATATAGCAAAGTTACCTATGCTTACCGCTCCGGAAGAACAAGAGAAACTTATTGTCTACCTGGCAGCATCCAAAGAAGCGGTGAGCGTCGTACTAATGACGGAAAGGAAAGCCAAGCAGATGCCAATCTACTTTGTAAGCCGGGCGCTAAGGAGCCCGAAAATAAACTACACCGCCATAGAAAAATTAGTACTGGCATTGGTGCATGCAAGCAAAAGGCTAAGAAGATACTTTCAAGCTCACATATCAAGTAAAATAACGATTCACAGCCATCAAAAACAATTATACAAGCCCGGAAGTCGCCGGACGGATGCAAAAGTGGAGCATACAACTAGGAGAATTTGGTATATATTATAGGCCAAGAGTATCTGTAAAAGGACAAGTATTTGCAGATTTTATTGTGGAAAGACGAGAGGAAGTACAGGATGACTCCGCAAGAGAAGAAGAGCCGCTCCTGGCACGGTGGACCTTGTTCACGGACGGGTCATCTTGCGTTGACGGATGTGGAGCAGGAGTGATACTCACGGATCCGGATGGAGTGGAGTTCACATACGCTTTGAGATTTCAGTTTGAAGCAACTAACAACGAGGCAGAATACGAAGCATTAATAGCAGGATTGCGAATAGCAGAAATAATGGGTGTCAAAAACCTCGAAGTGAATGTAGACTCGAAACTGGTAATAAACCAAGTAAATGGGACTTACATCGCGAAAGAAACAGACATGATCAAATACTTAGAGAAGGTAAAGGCACTGACTAATACTTTCCGTGCGTTCTTAATAAAGCAAGTCCCAAGAAGCAAGAACAAAAAGGCAGATGCATTAAGCAAAATGGCGTTCACAAGTTTTGCACATCTCAGCAAACAGGTGTTGGTGGAGGAATTGAAAGAAAAGTCTGTAAACGAAAGAGAGGTGCTTGCTGTGGTAGGGGAAGAAGGGGATACCTGGATGACCCCAATCCATGAATACCTCACGGATGAAACTTTACCAGCAGAAAGAAACAAGGCAAGGGCGATAAAGCGTAAATCACAACGTTTCGCCATCATCAACGGAATACTATACAAAAAATCCTTTTTGGGTCCATGGCTTCGATGTGCAGGACCTTCACAAGCAAACTACGTCTTGCGGGAAATACACGAAGGTTCGTGCAGCATGCATGCGGGCGCGCGATCCGTCATTGCCAAAGCTTTGAGGACCGGTTATTACTGGCCGACAATGCAAAAGTACGCAAGGACGCTTATAAAAGCATGTCAGGAATGCCAAGTACACAAACCCGTTCCAAGAAATCCTTATGAAAAGTTAAATACCATCACGATCTCCTGGCCATTTATAAATGGGGTATTGACATAGCTGGGCCCTTTCCCGAGAGGACCCCGCAAATCAAATTCCTAAATATGCCAAGGGATTACTTTACCAAGTGGATAGAAGCAAAACCAGTAGCAACTATCACGGGAAACCAGGTCAAAAAATTCGTATGGGAGAACATAGTATGCAGGTTTGGCCTTCCAGGAGAAATCATATCTGATAATGGGAAGCAATTTCGAGATAAACCCATTCAAGATGGGTGTGAAAAGTATGTAGTCAACACCTTTTGCTTACCGTAAAAATCACCTCAACAACGAACTAGTGAAAGACAAACAGAAGGCCTGGGGGAAGGAATAAAAGCAAGACTAGGGAAAGAAAACAAGAACTGGTTGGAAGAAATCTCTCACGTACTTTGGGCACATCGTACCATGATCAAATCAAGTAATGGGGACACTCCGTTCTCGTTAACTTATGGAACGGAAGCTGTCATCCCAGCAGAAATTGGAATGCCTACGTTCAGGATAGCGGAAGTAGACGTTGCCAAAAATGATGAAGCGTTGGAAATCAACTTAGATCTGATAGAAGAAAAGCGAGAGCAAGCGGCAATAAGAGAAGCAAAAAGCAAGAGGCAAATGGAGAAATACTACAACACTAAAGTTAGAAATACAAGCTTCAAGCCAGGAGACTTAGTATACCGAAGCAACGAAGCAAGCCGTGTAGAAGATACTGGAAAGCTAGGACCCAAGTGGGAAGGGCCGTACGAAGTCACTGAAGCACTTGGGAAGGGATCATACAAATTAAAAGATTGCAACGGAAAAGAAATACCAAGAACCTGGAACGTGTGCAACCTCAAGAAGTGTTATATATACAAAGTGTAAGCAGCCTAACCATACGGACTCCGTGATGGGAAGAGCATTTTTATTTTATTTTATTCCGTGTAATAGTCTTTAAATATCGTGTAGTATGATTTCAATTTTAATGAAAAAAGTGAAGATTAGCTACCTTCACAAAATTTGCTTTGAAAAAATTACATTTTATTACTTTGCAAAGTCATTTATTGTGATTAAGCCGCGCACAACACTTAGCACATCACATTAATGTTATTTTCGAATACCAAAGGATGAGAAACCTCACAATTAGCTCAGAGTACGTAAGAGGTCTTGCAAAACCTAGTACCATTCGAAAAGGCTAGGGAGATAAACCCACATGTTATCCAAACAAGACTACCTACAAAAGGTGTCACTTGTGGATACGAAAAGATAGCAGCAACATATATCTATAACAATATGTTTCAAAAAAGGGAGAACAAAATCGGTTACATAAAAATACCAGGCAACAAAAAGTGCCACATATAATACGGCCGCGTAACCCCATAACAGGTTGAACAATAAGTAGCCATGATATTTTAAGTTACAATGAAGAAACCGGAAGTCCACGATGCTAACCGCGTGGGGGAAAAGCAAATAACACTCATACAACAGCTGTAAGGTCCTTGGTTTTGGTTTAGGATCTGATTAGCCTTTGTAAGACGATAGCTAACTTGAATAAATCCAAATCAACTATGTGAGAGACACCGACTATGAATATCAAGTGTTAATGCGGAATCTTAACACAAGAATTAAGAAGAAACAATAATACTAATTTGCTATTAAGCTCTAATGCTTCTATTGATATTTCAATCACGTACATAATATTGTGCCTTAGGGTTCCTTTTATACACCAAGGAAACCCTAATGGGCTTTACAAACGTGTAAAAGGATAATACATATCCTTTCCTAAGATATCTCCTAAGATATCTCTAAGATAACTATTACTATTCTGTTACATAAACAGACTTAACTATGAACAGACTTAACTAAATATGACCAGTACTAACTCTAGTACTGCTACTCTACCAGTACTAACTTTAGTACTGCCAGACTTAACTTAGTACTGCTAGTATCAACTCAGTACTACCAGAACTAACTATTACTACCAGACTTAACTGTTATACTACCAGTATTAAGTCTTTTACAATCTATTTCCCAACAATCCTCCCCTAACTTGATCTTCACTTGTGAACTTCAAGTTCCTTCAATACATTCTTGATCTTTACTTTAAATAATTTAAGCTTTCTGAGGATGTTGTAAATAGAATTCTTCAAGTTATTCTTGATCTGCAATACCTCAAGTCATCTCCTTTTAATCTTTGCAGCAACTATTCTTCAAATTTCTTCAGCAATCCGTCATATCAGCAACATTGACAATATGTACATCAAATCATATAGTTTCAGTCTATTCTCATCACTTCCCAGCGTGTTTAATCCTGTGAAGGTGAATCATTGAAAAATTTTTAAATGGTTTTGATGTCTCTTTACCAGTTACCATTCACTCTGGAGTTGTTTTAGTCCCCTTTGGCCACCAGAAAGGTGCATGTCCATGGTTGACTGAAAACCATTTCAACTCTCAGTACATTAAACATTGGTGAGTTGAATACCATATGGTTTTTGGCAAACCATTACAGCCATAAACGGATTTGATATGCCTTTACCTGTAGCCGTTTGCTCAGGGCTAGTCAATCCTTTGGCACCTAGAAAAGGTAAATTCCATGGTGGATTGATAACCATGTCAACTCTTTGTACATGAAACTTATGTGAGTTGACTTACCATCCACTTTTGGTAAAGAGTCAACCATCTAATACAGATTATAATATTGTCTTTACCATATGCCATAATCTTATGGAACTAGTTATGAAATGTTTCCATACCGTTACCACAAACCATAAACTTGTGGGCTAGCCAACTCTTCACTTAAACAAATATGGTAAGTTGAAAACCATACAACTTATTTGCAAGTTGTCAACCATAGAACGGATTTGAGAAGTCTTTACCAAGAGCCGTTTGCTCCTGGACTACCAGTCCTGATGTCGTTAACATGGTAACTGATAACCAATTGTTTTGTGTTAGTGCATAGCACTCCACCAAGTGTTACCTTCTTATTTCCATCCTAGACTTCTAACCTTCAAACTTCCACTACTTTCTTAATACCAGCTTGTTTTTCCATCATTTTCAACATTTATAGGCAATCCTCATCTGGTTTTCCTCCTTGAAGTTTCTTATTTAGCATAGTTTTGCATATCTCAGCAGATAATGGATATTTTCTTTCAATCAACATATATATATCCATTGACTCCAAGTTCAAACAGTATACTCTACAAGTAACACCCCCCCCCCCCCCCCCCCCACCAACCCCCCCCCCCCCCCCCCCCCCCCCCCCCCCCCCCCCCCCCCCCCCCCCCCCCCCCCCCCCCCCCCCCCCCCCCCCCAATCCCCCCCCCCCCCCCCCCCCCCCCCCCCCCAACCCCACCCCCCCCCCCCCCCCCATCATAATATCTCCAACTAATGATCCTTTGCTGACCGAATAAACTCCAAATAGGATCTGTACTAAGGGGTTCTTCAAACATATACTTTAAATATTTCCAAAGTACCTTCTCTAGCTCATCCTCGGGTCCATCCATACCATATCTATTCATAACAATCCTATATAACTCAGTAAGATCATCTCTAGATATATCCTTCAGCATAGCACTAAAATTTATGTACACTATATCAGTTCCATCTTCCCTAATTATTTGGTACACACCTTTTTCTCCTTGCTTGATAATCTTATAGGTAGCTATACTAGGTGATTTCATAGCTACAGGAACATGATTAACCGGAATTTTAGTACCTAAAACAGAATCATCTTGTTCACTAACTTCATCTGAATCTTCAGAATCATCCTTATCAAGATCTGTATGTAATCCTTTCCTTACCATATGTTTTCTCCTCTTTCCAGATTTCTTGGTTGGCTTATCATCTTTTGCTTCATCACTCTTTAGTCTTTTTGAAGACTTTGTTTGGAGTTCTTCACCGAATCTTTTCAAACTATCTTTAACGGCTTCAAAGTTTATTGGTGCAAAAGATTCAACCTGTTTCACCAGCTTATCAAATTCTTCTTTAACTTCTTCAAAACTTAAATTCTTTAGCTGAGATAACTTCCATGTCCCCTGATTCTTCAAATAATTCATCATATATGTTCTCAGCTGTGATTGGGTCATGGGCTTATTTCTTTTAGCTCTTGCTCTTTCCTCTGCAAAATATTCCTTCCTTTGATTTACTAGATCAACCATATTCTTTGCAAAATCTTCTCCTTATAAGTCACTTCCTAGCATACTATTTGACAACTTTGCATTAGCTTTAATCTTTGCTCTAATTAAATCCCAATCTTCATCTGTGTAATGCTGAGCTTCAAATTGAACTTGAGCTCTTCTTTTCTTTTATTGCTCATTTAATTCTTCTTCTTTTGCAATTCTTTGTGCTAGGAGAGAATCTAAGTGTACTTGTTTAGCCTCCTCTTCTTTCTGTAAAGTATCCAATCTGATTGCTTCAGCAAGGCTAGCTTCCTTCTGTAGAATTTGTTCCTTAGACTTTTTAGGAGCTTCTTCAATGATCATAGGAGCTTTTCCTTCTCTTTGGCCTTTATCAGGGGAAGGAATAGACCTTTTAGTATTGCCAGTACTAACTTGTTCACTAACAGTACTAACTTTAATACTGCCAGTATTAACTCCTTCAGTAGTATTAACTCCTTCAGCACCAGTACTAACTTCTTCTTGAAAATCCAAGCTAGTGACAACCTTCTTTCACTTAGTCTCTTTCCTTCTCTTATACCTCCTTCCCTTATCTATTGACTTTGTGTTGGGAATAAATCTTCACAAGAGTTAATACTGCCAAGGTACAACTAACAATACTAATGGGTTAGTAAATAAAGATGCCAGTATAAATTAGTACTGCCAGAGAGGTAGTTAATACTGTAGAAGAAAGATTTAATAATGCTGAATGGTTCAAAGCTGTTGACTTGGAGATAAGGATGCAAAAGAGAAAAATAAGGAATGTATATCTGATTATATTTGTATTTGAATTGTAACAACTTCCAAATAGTTCGGGTTTTATCTTGTAAAGGACTCATTGTTTCTATAAAAGGAGATCCTAGTTTAATGTTTAAGTTAGTTGTTTTAGGCTTAAGAGATTTATATACAAAGAATAGCTTCAAGGTTTGTAACCCTAGTACTACAAGAGTACTCGTATTATTATAATAATATTGAAGCAGTTTGTGGTTTATTCATTGTTCTTTGATTGTTACTGTTCCATTGATAAATACTCCAGTCAGTATCAAAGTGTAGTTTCCGTATACAATCTTGGTATAAAAACAAAGTCTTCAACCATTGTTTTTTTTGGTTATCCAGGTATAACAAACACTTTACAATGTAAAGATCGATCAAGGTCGTGGGATTCAAACAGTGGTATCAGAGCATGTGCTTTTAAGAACTTTGATCTAGGTGAATGGAGTTGGGAAAATTCTCAGAAACAATGCGTTGGGCAAACTTCCCTTGCTCAACTCGAGGAGTATGAGATGTGGGAGATAAGGATCAAACAGTACTTTTAGATTCAAGATTATGCTCTATGGGAGGTCATAGAGAATGGAAATTTGTGGGTACCTATTCCTGTTACATCAACAGAAACTGGTCCATCAACAGGATTGAAGATGACTGTGCCTTCTACTGCTGAAGAAAAGATTTGTAAAAAGAATGATGTAAAGGCCAGAAGTCTTCTGCTCATGGCACTGCCCAATGAACATCAACTTACCTTTGACCAGTATGTTGATGCTCAATCAATGTTTGCTGCCATTAAAGCTCGATTTGGAGGGAATGAAGCAACAAAGAAGACACAGAAGGCCCTGCTGAAGCAACAGTATGAAAACTTTAATGCTTTAAGCTCAGAATCACTTGATTCTATCTTTAACAGGCTTCAAAAGCTTGTTAGTAGATTGGCAATTCTAGGTGTAGTTACTCCTCCAGAAGATCTAAATGTTAAATTTTTGAGGAGCTTACCTTCTGAATGGGATACACATGTGGTAGTCTGGATGAACAAACCCGACTTTGATACTATGGGTTTGGATGATTTGTACAACAATTTTAAAATTGTTGAACAAAAGGTTAAGAGATCTGCTGGTGCTAACAATGATGATAAGAACTTGGCATTTCTAACCACTTCAGGTGCAAGCAGTACTAAAAATATTAATACTGTTAATCCTGAAGTTAGTACTGGCACCACCAAAGTTAATACTGCCAGTACTGAAATTAGTACTGCTAGTTTTAGTGATGCCACAGTATATGCCTTTTTATCCACTCAACCACAAGGGTCTCAACTAGTTCATGAGATCTTGAGCAAACATTCATGATGATAATTAGAAGGAATATGGATCTAAAGTGGAATATGCACTACTAAGATGAGGGCAAGATAAGTTATATCAGAGAACTTGAAGGAAGATCATCATTGATGGAAGCATAGTACTGCTGGATATGATAACATCAAAGGTAGATATGTTTCAATGCCATAAAATGGACATTTTGCCAGGAGAATGCAGAGCAACCCCAAAGGAGTAAAGACAACACGAAATTGGAATCAAGGTAGCTCATCAAGGCAGTAGTAGTAGTAGTAAGGATTGAAGATGCTTCTGAAAAGGCAATGTGTGCTATAGATGGTGCTGGATTTGATTGGAGTGACATGGCAGAGGAAGAAGTTCAAGCAAACATAGTACTCATGGCATTCTCAGATTCTGAGGTAACAAATGATAAATCTTGTTTAAAAAATTATGAAGCTCTAAAGAAACAGTATGATGATTTACTTGTTAAATTAGATGATACTGGTTTTAAAGCTTCTACATACAAAAGAGGTTTATCAATTTTAGAAGGATAAATTCTTAAATATAAAGAATCTGAAGTCCTTTTTTCTGAGGAAATTGCTTTGCTTAAAAGAAGTGTAGGTCATAAAGAATATCAAATGGGATTACTTATGACTGAACTTGAAAAGGTTAAGGAAGAAAAGGAGGGGTTTGAGTTTAAGATTGTAAAGTTTGAAAAATCAGCAAAAGACTTAGATCAGTTGTTAGCAAGTCAGATAACTGACAAGAGCAAAAAGGGTTTTGGTTATAATGCTGTCCCCTCACCTCATCCCTTAATTCTAAATAGACCAACACCTTTAGACTTATCTTATTCAGGCCTAGAAGAATTCAAACAACCTGAGGTAAATGAGTATGGTCCTAGGATTCAAAGTGTTAATGGACTACCATAGTTGGGGATAAAAGAGTCAGATAATTTCTTAAGAAGAATACTGATGACTCTTTAAAAACAACAACAAAAAGACGAATTCTAGCTCTGTTATGTTCCACTTAAGATAGACATAAGATTGTAAGAAAAGGTTTTTCTGGCATGCCTAATCAGTTAGGAAGAAGAACTCAAGAAAGCTAGGAGAATAATTGATGCTCCACAATTGTTGAAGATTGGGGTTGTCAGTATGATGAGGATGATGTTGTGCCTATCCCTAAGGTTGAAAAGAAACTGTTTTACCTTCTGCTACTAAGAAAGAGTTTTTTAAACCTAAAAAACCAGTTATGAGGTCAGTTAGGTATGCAGAAATGTACAGGTCACAAAGACCTAGAGGAAACCAAAGGAATTGGAATGCGTCAAATATCCATTCAATTAGGATGTAACTTTGTTTTTAATAAAAAGGCGTGGTTTTATTATGGAAGTTTTGTTCACATTCAATAAAGTTGTCCTAATGTACACAAACATATGGTTCCAAGAGCAGTCTTAATGAAGACTAGCCTAAAAACTGTTAATACTGTAAGGCTTGTTAATATCGTTAGGTCTGTTAACACTGGTCAAGACTTTTAGTTATGCTAGTGTCTTTAATACTGTTAGGCCTTCTTATACTGATCACCCAAAATCAACAGTTCATTGTGCTAGACAAAGGAGATATTTTCAAAATCAAGCACAATCAACTGTTCACAGGCCATTTTACAAGAGAAAAACATTAACAAAAAGCTCTTATGATCAAAGTGTTAATACTGGTAGGCAAAATGTTAATACTATCAAGGCAAGGGGATTTAATGCTGTTAAGCCCTCAGCATGTTAGGTTTGGAAACCCATCAAACCCCAATGGTGCATCACTGGTTTTTTAACAATATAATTACATTGATGGCACGAGGCAGATCCAAGACTAGTATTGCTTGGTGTCCAATGAAAACTAACTTCATAAGTTTTTTATGCAGAGCAATTCACAACTAAATGATAAAGGCTTTCGTTGATATTGGATGCTAAGGCAATGTAGGAAAACATTTGCCCATCTTTCAGATTTCAAAGACTTTGATGGAGGTAGGTTACTTTGGTGGAGGAGCATATGGAGGCAGAATTACTGGTACAGGTACTATTAAAACTGGTAATCTTGATTTTGATGATGTATACATTGTCAAAGAGTTAAAGTTTAACCTCTTTAGTGTCTCACATATGTGTGATAAAAGAACTATGTTCTTTTTATGGACCTCTGAATGTCTGTCCTATCTCCGAATTTACGTTGCCTGATTGAAAAATCAGTAACTTCTTAAAATTCCTAGACAGGATAACATGTCAGTTTTGAATATGAAAACATAGTTCCTAAAGACAGTTTTAACTTGTCTAGTTGCAAAAGCTACATCTGAAAGAACAATGCTCTGGCATAGGAGGCTTGGTCATATAAATTTTAAGAATATTAATAAACTTGTCAAAGAAAATCTTGTAAGAGATTTGCCTTTAAAAAGATTTGAAGGATATGACCCCAAACCTTGTGTTGCCTGTTTAAAGGCAAGAACACAGAGCCTCCTGTAATTACAAGGCCTTTTAATTCCATTACTAAGCCTTGTTTATGTTGCACATGGATCTATTTGGTCTAACTTTTGTTAGTAGTTTAATGCATAAAAAGTACTGCTTAGTAGTCACTGATGATTATAGTAGATTTTCATGGGTTTTCTTTTTAACAACTAAGGATGAAACAAGTGAGATCCTTAAAAACTTTATCAAAGAGGTAGAAAACCTAGTGGATAAGAAAGTTAAAATAATCAGAAGTGATAATGGGACAGAGTTTAAAAACAAGGTGATGGATGATTTTTGTAGGGAGAAAGGTATTAAAAGAGAATATAGTGTAGCTAGGACTCCTCAGCAAAATGGTGTAGCTGAAAGGAAGAATAGGACACTCATTGAGGCTGCTAGAACAATGTTAGCTGACTCTAAGTTACCTACCACATTTTTGGGCAGAAGCAGTTTCTACTGCTTGCTATGTACAGAATAGGGTCTTAATAGTCAAGCCTCATAACAAGACTCCTTATGAACTCTTTAGAGGTTTTAAACCAGCTATAGGCTTCATGAAACCTTTTGGATGTCATGTTACTATTCTCAATACCTTAGATAATTTGGGCAAGTTTGATGAAAAGAGTGATGAAGGTTTCTTTGTTGGATATTCACCTTAAGGTTAGAAAAGATTTTAGGCGTATTCAACATTTAGAACAGGAAAAGTTCCGGAAACTTTGCATATTGGTTTTAGTGTATAGCCTATGATTGAAGGAAAATGGTTCCAAAGTGGCTGTTTGATCTTGATTCTCTAACTCAATCAATGAATTATGTACCAGTGGTTGCAGGAAAATCTTCTAATGATTTTGCAGGTATACAAGGAGTTTCTGAGTCTAGCACATCTTCTCAACAAGATCAAGATTGGATTGCAATGCCAATTTGGAAGGATGCTTCATATTTTGGTGATGCTTTACCAAAAATTGTTGATGATGCTCAAATAGAAGATAAAGATGAGTTACATGATGAAGATGATGCTACAGAAGAGTCTCATGATGGTAGCAGTCTTAAGGAAAATGGTACTGCTGATCAACAAGTTAATACTGCCAGACCAGATATTAATACTGGTAGTAGAGAAGTTAGTACTGCTCTCCCTGAAGTTAATACTGCTACTCCTGAAGACTTGGTAGGACCTAGTCCTGCATCTGAAGACTCACATGTGGAGGTCCAAGAAATTAAATTGGGGAACATTCCTCAATCTTATGAAGTCCCTACCACTCCTCACACAAGAATTCACAAAGATCATCCAATTGAGCATGTGATTGGTGATGTGCAGTTAGTCATATGTTCAGACACGAATGGATGAAAAATTCTATCTGATAAAGATGTCTTAGTGCTATTGATGAAGGGAAGACTATCAAGACCATTCATAATATCTTTTTGTTTGTTTCTCTTCAGGAAGAACAAAAAGAGTTTCTCAAGCTCTTAGAGATCTAGCATGGGTAGAAGCAATGCAGGAGGAACTTCTTAGTTCAAACATGCAAAAGGTATGGATTCTTGTGATTTTACCCTAAAGCGTCATAGAGCATTTGGTACCAAAGTAGGTATACCGAAAGCAAGAAGATTGTAAGGGGGATTGTTTTTTCAGAAACAAAGCAAGACTTGTTGCTCAAGGACATACTCAAGAAGAGGGCATAGACTATGATGAAGTCTTTGCTCCTGTAGCTAGAATTGAGGCCATAAGAATATTCCTGGCTTATGCTTCATATATGGGATTTATGGTCTACCAAATGGATGTCAAAAGTGCTTTCCTGTATGGTCAGATTGAAGAAGAGGTCTATGTATTATCACCTCTACATCTGGTTTTGAAGACCTGCCCATCCTATAAAAGTTTATAAGGTAGTGAAAGCATTATATGGACTACATCAAGCACCAAGAGCCTGGTATGACACTTTGGCAAATTATCTCTTGTGCAATGGTTTTGAAAGAGGAAAGATTGACCAAACATTATTCATCAAGAGACATAAGGGACATATCTTGCTTGTTCAAATCTATGTGGGTGACATTATCTTTGGATCTACAAAGAAGGAATCATGTGATGAGTTTGAGAAGCTTATGAAAGATAAGTTTCAAATGAGTTCTATGGGAGAACTCACCTTCTTTTTGGGATTACAGGTCCAACAAAAAAAGAAAGGAATTTTTATCAGTCAAGATAAATATGTCCATGAGATTTTGAGAAAGTTCAACTACTCAGATGTGAAGTCTGCCTCTACTCCAACAGATTTAGAAAAGCCTTTGGTTCAAGATGGAGATGCTGATGATGTTGATGAACATCTTTATAGATCTATAATAGGCTCTTTGATGTACCTTATAGCATCCAGGCCATATATCATATTTGTAGTGTATGCATGTGCAAGGTTTCAGGTTTCTCCAAAGTCTTCCCATCTCTTAGCTGTTAAGAGAATCTTTAGATACCTTAAAGGAAAACCATCATTAGGCCTTTGGTATTCTAAGGATTCTCTATTGGAATTAGTTGCTTACACTGATAGTGACTATGCTGGAGCTACACAAGATAGGAAGTCAACAACTGGAGGTTGTCAGTTTTTAGGAAATAGGCTGATCTCTTGGCAATGCAAGAAACAAACTATAGTTGCCACTTCTACAACTGAGGCTGAATATATGGCTGCTGCAAGTTGCCGTGGACAGGTTCTATGGATCCAAAACCAACTGCTAGACTATGGGTATAATTTTATTAATACTGTTATTTATATTGACAATAATAGTACTATCTGCATAATAGAAAATCCTGTTCAACATTCTAAAACAAAACATATAGAGATTAGGCATCATTTTATAAGAGACTGCAATGCTAAAAAGTTGATTCAAATGGTTAAGATTGACACTGAACATAATGTAGGCTGATATTCTTACAAAAGGTTTTTGATGTGGTTAGATTTAATTACTTGGTCTCAAGTATTGAATGCTCAATTCCTATGCCAAATCTCTTTTGTTTTGTAAAAGTTTGTTAAAGTTAGTACTGTTAAGGTCTTTGTAAATTATTACTCGCTTGTATGATAATAGTACTGCTAGTTATATTTAAAATTGTTTGTCAAAACTGTTACTTATAGTTAGTACTGTTAGTTATTTCTATGTCTCATTGTTAATCCTATTAGTACCATTTAATACTGCTAAACAAGAAAAATGGTTAGATTGTGTTTTCTTGGTTATGAGCTAACTCTTTCAGGAAAAGCAATGAAGTGTGAAATTGGTTACTAAATGGTTCATTATTTGAGGGGGGGAATGTTGTTTATTCTTAAAGTGTTGGTTTTCACATCACACAACAAATGGTCATCAGTTCACCATGTCTCATAGACAACAAATAATTGACTAGTCCAGAGCAAATGGCTCCTGGTAAAGACTTCTCAAATCTGTTGATAGTTGATAGTTTACTCAAAACTATATGGTTATCAATGCACCATGTTTTTACAATAAAGCATTGGCTAGTCCAAAGCAAACGGCTATTGGTAAAGACTACTCAAATCCGTTGCTAGTTGATAGTTTACTCAAAACTATGTGGTTAAAAAAAATGATAGAGTCTGAGCCCAAGAAGAAGTCTAAGAAAGAGCTTGGACAAGAAAGATTAAGTTTTGCTGAAGCCATCAGACTAGAAGAACAAATGAATGAAGAAAAAAGGGCACAAATTACAAGAGATGAAGAAATTGCTAGACAGTGGGATAAAGAGGACAGACAAAGAGCTATGTCTGAAGCCAAGTCTACTAAGAAGATAGATTGGAATGATCCTTCAATTATCAGGTATCATGCTTTAAAGATGAAACCAAAGACAATTGCCCAGGCAAGGAGAAATATGATCAAATACTTGAAGAATCAGGGAAACTACAAGATTAATGACTTCAAGGGAATGTCTTATAATGAGATTAGGCCAATCTTTGAAAAGGTTTGGGATTTTAATCAACACATTGAGCCTATGGAGCATGGTCCTGAAAAGATGAAGTCTCCTGAAAAGATGAAGTCTCCTGAAAAGATTGAAGAAGAAGATGTTGATACACAAGAAGAAATGAAAGAAGTTATTAAAGAACCTGGAACAAAAAGAAATAAATCTCTTCCAAGAAAAAGAAGGACTGATAAGAGACAGAAGTTGGAAGAAGATGCTAAGAAGGAAGAACTCAAAGGGTTTTTAGATATCATTCCAAGAGAAGATGTTACAGAAGATGTTGAATCTCTCTCCACAAAGTATTCAATTATGGATTGGAAGACTTACACTTTGACAGAAAATTTCATGTATTATCAAGTTTTCAGAGGAGATGGCAGTACCAAGAACTACAAGGTTTTGAGTGAGATGCTTGAAGGCTTTGATAGACAAGATGTAGAGGAGTTGTACAGATTAGTCAAAGAAAGGTATAGTGCTTCAAGACCTGAAGGATATGATCTGATGCTTTGGGGAGATCTGCATACTTTATTTGAGCCTGATGAAGATGATAAGATATGGAAGAATCAGCATGAATACAATGTGATAAGCTGGAGTTTATATGATTTTTGTGGTATTCACATTTTATTGATGCAGAATGGTGGGATAACTCTCTATATAGTGATTTATACATCTAGACCAATAGGATCACAAATAACGACCTATCTTTGCCCTTAGAATTGTTAGCTTAGTTGGACCAACAGGTGACCTTGGGATCAACGAGTATGTTCTTGATTAATTGGTAAAGACTTGGTTAGTGGACTACTAGTGTATGAATTGCCATTAAGTAGTAAGTGGGTAAAGTCTCCATGAGCTAGGGTTAAACAAGATCACCATTGCTTTAATCCCTAATGTTGGGAATAAATCTTCACAAGAGTTAATACCGCCAAGGTATAACTAACAGTACTAATGGAGTTAGTACTGCCAGTATAAACTTAGTACTGCTAGAGTTAGTTAATACTGCTAGAAGAAAGATTAATACTGCTGATGGTCGAAGCTGCTGACTTGAAGATAAGGATGCAAAGAGATAAATAAGGAATGTATATCTTTTATATTTGCATTCAAATTGTAACAACATCCTAAAAGTTCGATAGTTATCTTGTAAAGGACTCCTTGTTTGTATAAAAGGAGATCCTAGATTAAGGTTTAAGATAGATGCTTATGCTTAAGAGATAGAAATACCTTTTAGAGAAAGAATAGCTTCAAGGTTTGTAACCCTAGTACTGATCAAGAGTACTCGTATTATCAATAATATTGAAGCAGTTTGTGTTTTATTCATTTTTCTTTGGTTATTACTGTTCCATTGATAAATACCTCTAGAGTATCAAAGTGTAGATTCCGCATACACTTTGATATACAAAAAAAGTCTCAACCATTGTTATTTTGGATTCATCCAAGGTAACAAACACTTTACAACGTAAAGAATCGATCAAGGCGTGGGATTAACAAGTCGTATCTGAGCCTGTTCTTTGAGAAACTTTGATCTAGAAGTAATGGAGTTGGAGAATACTCAGAACAATGCTTTGGCTAAACTTCCCATGCTCAAACTCGAGGAGTATGAGATGTGGGAGATAAGGATCAAATAGTATTTTTAGATCCAGGATTATGCTCTATGGGAGGTCATAGAGAATGGCTTAGTCTTTTAGGAGTTTTCAATGGATCATTAGGAGCTTTTTCTTTCTCTGTGGCCTTATCAGGGGATAGGAATAGACTTTTTAATACTGTCAGTACTAACTTGTCCACTAACAGTACTAACTTTAATACTGCCTTGTCCACTAACAGTACTAACTTTAATACTGCTAGTATTAACTCCTTCAGCATACCCAGTACTAACTTCTTCTTGAAAATCTAAGCTAATTGACAAACTCTTTCCCTTAGTCTCTTTCCTTCCTCTGATACCTCACTTCTCTTATCTACTTGACTTTTGCTTTGAGATGCAACCTAGAGTGATTTTTTAGCTGCTTCAAATGTTGTGAGGGCTGAATGTCTTCTATCTTGTTCCTCCCTGAGCTTTGATGTTAGTATTTAGAAGGGAGTAAACCAACCCTTGTACCAAAGAAACTAGAGGATCATCGTGACTTTTCCTCCCATGAGCCTCATATTCTTCCTCTTCAGAGTCTTGATTAAAGACCACATTTTCTCCTTTTCAAAATACCTTCCAGCTTCTTCACCTTCTTGACCAACTTCACAATAGCACTCCCCATTGTCAGCTTGGTTTGCTTGAGATCCTTTTCCAGACTATCAACTCTTGTCATTAATTGAGGAACTAATTGAAGCAAATCATCCATAGTCATCTGTCCTTGGGCATGCTCTTGTGGGGGTGAGAAGTGTTGGTGTGCAGGGGATGGTTCCTCAAAAGTGTGCTCCATAGTTTCAGGGTCAGTTTCAGGCGATGGTGTAGGTGTAGTTGCAGGGATAAGACAGTTTAGGTGGTGGAGATGTACTGGTGTAAAGATGTAGATGGTACTGGAAATGTGGATTTGATGATGGTGAGGTTGAGGCCACATCAGGATGTTCTTGACCTTTGCACTTAGATTAGTAGTAGCACAAGCTGCATAGCAGGAAACAAAGGTCTTGGTTGCCCACTCTAAAGCCCCATTTTTCATATTCCTAAAAATCTTTTTGGTCAGGGTCACAGCCAGATAAGGGTGTTTGTTTTCTGTTTGAATATCCAAAATCAGTTGCAGAAAACGAGGATACATCAAAAACTTTGTTTTGCTTTTCAAGTTTGCCACCATGCCATCAAAAATTAGTTTTGAAAAATTATAAACTCTGCCAGTGGAAAGACAAATCAAAGCAGTAGCGATATTGCTACCAAATTGATCCCATCCACCACTTTTAGAGTTATTACAATGCAAAATATGGTAGACTAAAAATCTCCATTGGGGTGTGAAAAAAGCTTTTCCAAAAAGGTAAAAGATTCCGTCAGTAGGATACCCCATATTCTCATCCCTCATAAAATATCATTGTTAGGAACATTGTGAACCCCTGAAGATTGTAATTGAAGCTTATTTCTAAATAGATGCCTCTTAGGGGTGATTGTATCACAATGGTATCAATAGTGGTTGCGGTTAATTATCGTAGTCCCATCAGCAAGAGTGTTGGGCAGTAGAAGTCTTGCCAAAAAAGTTTTTGACTAGGGAATCATAGATAGTAGGATTAGTAGTTAAAGCATACCTGAGGTTGGAACCTCTTAGAAAATCCACTATCTCTGCAAACCCTGCACTTTCATCAGGCTTGCGCAAGAACCCCACTTGATTGTGTTTGTCGCAGTATTTTAATGAGCAATGATTCGACAGTGCAATAAAAGGGATATGGATGTGTACGAAAATTTACTGGGTTTAGTTATGAGTGAGGTTGTAGATGCTGGTAACAAGACAATTAACTATATTCTTTATAAAAATAAAGAAGATTTTTACTTTGCGAAAAGAGATAGCATATAAACAGATAAGTATGAAAGAGAAATAAAACATTAATCTATATATAGCTTCTATTGTTACGATAATAGCGCCGTTCAAAATCTGTAACGGTAACATTTAAAACAGTGTTTTAAACGAAAAAAAGAAAAGTCAATTTTCCCGACAACCAGCCACTAACATAAGCTACCAGTATTAAACATTTTCACTACCAGACTTCAACTTTTGGTCAACCAGAATAATTATCATTACAACCGGAAAATTAACTTTTTTCAACCGGAATTTAAGTTTTACTAAAGACTTACAAAAGCAATAGACCTTATCACACGGCCTTACATCTGCAAATCATACATATTCCTGCAAGAAGTTGTCTAAAAACAACAGAAAAACATGCTGCAAGAGTTTGTATAGACAGAATTAACTTAAACTAACTACCCGAATTAATACTACTAACTACCAGAATTAATACTACTTAAGCCAGATGTTAGTTAAACTAACTACCAGAAGTATACAAACTATACAACTAAGCCTCCCCTGAAATGTAGCTATGGGTTTATCATACCAATACTAACCACCAAGTAATTAAACCGTGGTCCATCAAAAGGTTTAGTCAATAGGTCAGCTACATTTAAGTCTGTGTGAATTTTCTCCACACTAATGAGCTTCTTCTCATAACAATCTCTTATAAAATGGTGGCGTATCTCGATGTGTTTTGTCTTGGAATGATACACTGGGTTCTTTACAATGCAGATTGTACTTTTAATATCAATGTGAATTTTGGTATTCATGAAATTGAACCATTAGTCCAGCAGTTGTTTTTGAACCACACAATATTGTCCACGCAATTTGCCAGCAGCCTACAATTATTCAGCTTCAGTTGTAGAAGTAGCCACTATGGTCTGTTTCTTGCATTGCCATGAGATAAGTCTTTGTCCAAGAAATTGACAACCACCTGTTGTGGATTTCCTGTCAAGGTTTGACCCACCATAATCACTATCAGAGAATGCTTCCAGGTCAAAAGGTGATTCTCTTGGATACCATAAGCCCAAATTTGGTTTGCCCTTAAGGTACTTAAAGATTCTCTTCACAGCATTGAGATGTGAAGTCTTGGGAGTGACCTGAAAACGAGAACAAACACATACTGCAAACATTATATCAGGCCTAGAGGCAGTTAAATACATGAGAGAAAACCTATCATAGATCTGTATAAGGTGTACATTCCGCTCAACCAGGCTTCCTCATCTTTTGTCAATGCCATTTGTCTCCATGGGGGTTATTGCAGTTTTTTTTTTTTTCACATTTACAAATCAAGTTTCTTGAGTATTCAGCTACATATTGTCCTGGATATGAAGATCCTGCCTTGTTCTGTTTGACTAGTAATCCTAAGAAAAATGTGGAGTTCACCCATAGAACTCATCTGAACCTGCTTTTCATCAAGGCTTCAAAACTCATCACACCAAGATCTTTGTGGTAGATCCAAAAAAATGATATCAGCAACATACACTTGAATCCAGCATGTATCTTCTTGTCCCATTTTACATAAATTAAAGTCTTTTGTCAAATCGTACCCTGCTTGTACTATGCTTCTCTAGGAATGGTTTGATTAGTGTAACATACCAAGTCTAGGTAGCTTGATTGCAGTCCATACAAAGCTTTGACTTACCTTATAACAACTTCTTAGGGTGATCAGGATCAACCAAAGCCAGGAGGTTGTAAGCAATAAAACCCTCTTCATTCTATTGTTCCATACAGAAAGATCTTATTAACATCCATTTAGTATAACTATGAACCCATAAAATGAGGCAAAGGCTAAATAAAAACTGATAGCTTCTATTCTTGCCACAAGGAGCAAAAAAACTCTCATCATAGTCAATACCTTCTTCCTGGTATGTACCCTTGGGCCACCAATCTTGCCTTATTTCTGACAACTACTCCTCTTTCATTTCTTTTATTTCTGTAGACCCATTTTGTACCAATTACCTTCATTCCGTGAGGTAGATCTACAAGAACCCATACTTGTTGCAGCTTAAACTGTAATAACTCCTCTTACATGGCTTGAACCCAACTATCATCTTATAGAGCTTCAGAAATCTTTTTAGGTTCCTCCTGAGATAGAAAATAGGCAAATAAACAATGTTGTTGATCTTTGTGATTGTTTCTTTGCTGCTTTTGAATAAATCTAAAAAGTGCACGAGCTCCTGATTTTTGTTGCACTTTGCTTTAGTTGCAAAAGCTGACTTAGGTATCACCTAGGACTTGACTTTTGGCGTGAATATTGTGTATCCTAAGAGTAGGAGTTGGACTTGAATTCAATTCCTGTTGGTAGGCTGTTGAAACTTAGTAGTTTTCACGCCCTCTTATCATAAGTATGGCCTCATCAAAAATTCTTTGTCTCACGGACTTGGTGGAAAGATTTTAAGCTCTGGCCATAGGTGACTTCTAGGATCAAAACTATTGTATTAACTGTACTCACTACCAGTATTAACTGAAAGGCGTACAGGTAGAGGTGTTTTCTGATACTTTCCCTTAATTTGCTTTAGAGCAAATTTCTTCCAAACTCTCTTCTTAAAATCTGAGAATCTTAGGATTATCTTCTGAAGTGTCAGTGAAGAAGCCGTCTTCTCTTGTTGTGGTTCTGTCATCAAGATCTCTCATTTTTTGAATTTGAGGTAGATTTTCTTGATTCAGCCTTTTCTTTTTGTTTTTCTTCATAGTTGAAGGCACAACAATTAAGCCTAATCCTCTTCTCTTTCTCAGAAGCATTAGAATATGGGAGTTTGCGGAAGTTTACCCTGCACTGATAGTTTCGTCTGATGCACATACGTCGTGGGGTAGCTTGATTTTCCAAAGAGATACCAGGAATATAGTTCATAGAATTAGTAAGATAATCAATATCAAACTTCCATCTATAACCTACGCCTTGACATTGGGTTTATCTTCAAGAAAATTGACATTGCAAATTTTTTTCTACTGCTTTTGGTTACTAAATTATAAACCCTATAGCTTTGCTATTTAGAGAGTAACAACTAAGAATTCCTATCTAATTTCCATCAAACTTGCCAAGCACACTAAGAGTATCTAAATTGTATATGACACCTAAAAGGTCTTATGAAGCTGATAATAGGTTTTGTGGGCCAAACACAATGCTCATAATGGAGTTTTGTTTTAAGGTTTAGTCACTCTTACTATTAAAAATATAGCAAAGCAGTACTAACTTGCTTCTGCCCAAAAGTAGTTGGTTAAGAGTGTGTTTGTATATATTCTAGCAGCTAGCTCAATTACGGGTCCCTGTTCATTCTTTTAGAACTCCATTCTGTTGGTTGGAGTTCTGGCATTGTTATCCTCTTGTTTATTCCCCAACATAGCATTGATTGAGTACTGGTAGTGGTGTTTTCAGATACTTTTCCTAAATGCTTTAGAGCAATTTCTTCCAACTCTCTTCTAAAAGCTAGAATCTTAGGATTATCTTCTGAAGTGTTAGTAGAAGAAGCCTTCTTCTCTTGTTTTAGTTTTGTCAATATCTCTTCTTTCTTTGAATTTGTGGAAAATTTCCTTGATTCAGCTTTTTCTTTAGTATTCCTCACAGTTGAAGGCACAACAATAATCTCTACATCCTTATCTTTTTCCTCAGAGGCATTAAAAATTGGAGTTTGTAAAGTACCTGCACTGTTAGTTACTTCTGAAGCACCTGCATGTGGGTTAGCTTGATTCTCCAAAGATACAGGAATATAGTTCATAGAATCAGTAAGATAATCAATATCAAACATCCATCTATACCCTACTCCTTTGACATTGGGTTTATCTTCAATAAAACTAACATGCAGATTTACTTCTACTCTTTTGGTTACTAAATTATAAACCCTATAGGCTTTGCTATTTAGAGAGTAACCAACTAAGAATCCCTCATCAGATTTTCCATCAAACTTGCCAAGTACACTAAGAGTATCTAAAATTGTAACATGACACCCAAAAGGTCTTATGTAGCTGATAATTGGTTTGTGGCCAAACAAAAGCTCATAAGGAGTTTTGTTTTGAGGTTTAGTCACTCTTACCCTATTAAAAATATAGCAAGCAGTACTAACTGCTTCTGCCCAAAAGGTAGTTGGTAAGAGTGAATCTGCTAGCATAGTTCTAGCAGCCTCAAATAGGGTCCTGTTCATTCTTTCAGCAACTCCATTCTGTTGTGGAGTTCTGGCATTGCTATACTCTTGTTTTATTCCCTTGTTCCCATAAAATTCAAGCATATCTCTATTCTTAAATCCAGTACCATTATCTGATCAAATGATTTTAACCCTATGACTAAGCTGGTTTTCAATCTGCCTAATGAAGTTCTGAAGAATGCCACTAGTTTCATCCTTAGAGGCCAAAAAGAATACCTAACTAAATCTGGTACAATCATCAGTAATTACAAGGTAATAACTTGCATGATTAATGCTTTTTACAGAAGTAGGACCAAAAAGATCCATATGCAAGGTGTGTAATGGCTCAGTGATTAATCTTTCTAATTTGGCCTTGCAGGAGGCCCTGTGTTGTTTACCTTTATGGCATTTGTTTTTGATTAAATTGATTCACCTGTGGTCTTTTAGGACTAAAACTGTTTGAGGTCTTGGTAGGTACTGATTGTCTAGTTCTAACAGTATTAACATTAGAACTACCAGTATTAACTCTAGGCCTAACAGGATTAATATTTGTCCTACCAGTATTAATATTGGGCCTAACAGAATTAATGTTTGGTCTACCAGCATTAAGTTGTACTGATCTAGGAACAAGTTTATTAGCATGATTAACCCTGTTTGCATTGGTCCATACTGGTTTTGCCACCCCATTACCAGTATTAACAACCCTTTGTTTCTTAACCTCAGCCTCTCTTGCCATTTTCTTTTCATAATAGTCACAATCTTTAATCAAATGACTTAGACTACCACAAACAAAACATTTCTTCTTTGTGAAAGAGTAACCTTCCCCTAGTTCTCTTTCCATCATAGCATTCCAATTCTTCCTATTAACTTTAGGTGTTGCTTGATCTTTGATTGGTTGTCTAGGAGTTTTTATGTGTGAAACACAACTAGGTTCAACTTCTTTTGATTTTGGATCAGACACACCTTTTTCATTTGATGTTATAGGTGTAGACACATACACTTCTGGAGGTACACTTGAAATCTCAGATTCAGGATCAACAGAATGTTCAGAGGAAGTTCCAATAGATCCTGCACTGTCATTAGATTGACAGGTAGAATATTCACTGGATCTATCATCTGATACATTGGGTTCAGGCTCTTGAGGTCCCTTTTTACCATAAACATATAAAGACTCATCAATTTCTTCTTGTGGTGTAGGAGTATAATCCCCACTTAAGGGATGTGGAACACCTTTAAAATCATTAGTCTTTGTAAATCTACTGTACAAGGGTTTTCCAACTGAATCCTCTTTTGAACAATTAAACACAGAAAAAATCATTTCTTCCTCATAACTTAGAACCTCATTGTTTGATTGTATTTCAAACCCTAAGCCAACTTTACTATTTGAACTCATGCCAGAATTAATTAATCTCCAAAGATTCTTGGAAGAATCTTTCCATGAATCTAATGTTTTCTGCAATTGTTCCTTTTCTTTTACAGCTTTCATTCCTATTCTCCTATATCTTTTAAGCTTTTCATCTTTTTCATATATTTCATTAGCCTGAAATGTAAGCTTTTCATTTAGAGAAAGTTGCTGTTTTTGAAAAGTAACAAGTTGAGCTTCTAGTTTCTTAACAGCTTGACTATAGGCAAGTATTTGTGCTTCTTGATCACCTAACTGATTCATTTGTTCATCACACAGTGTTTTAAGGGTATTGTATGAATCAATGCAAGTTTTAGAACACAAAGATACCTCATTGCTTGAGCTGATAGCCATAAGTGCATGATTTGTCTCTTCAACTTCAGTATGTTCTCCCCAATTGACAATCCCATCATCCATTGTCAGCAAACCCATCTGATTCTTCTCTTGCTTCCCAGCTTCTTGATGTTGATAAAATGAGTCTCTCTTCTTCTTTCCATCATGTGTCCCCTTTGCTGTACATTCCCTAGCAAAGTGACCAGTGTTGTGACAATTGAAGCATTCAAGCTTCTTTTTGTCAAAGCCAACAGGTGTTTTTCCATCCACACGAACTCTCCTTCCTGTTTTCTTATAGAACTTCTTCATTCGAATAGCAATCATTGCTATCTGCCAGTTTATGTCCATCTCTTCAATGTCTAAATCATCAATTTGTTCCAGATCTTCATGAAGCAAGTCCCAGTCCTCTGATTGTTTGGCAAAGAGGGAATAGATAACTTCATCAGCAAAACCAGCAAGAACTTCTTTTTCAGGAATATTGGTTGAAGAAGTAGAAGGAGTGCAAGTACTGTAGGCACCAGTAAAACCAGACTTAACCTTATTAGTGCTGCTTTTGCTTTGTGAAACAAAAGCAACATTTTGAGCACTTGAAGATGTTTTTGAGGCACCTTGGATTTCCTGCTCAAAAACTCTAAGGTTATTGTACAAATCATCAATAGATAAAGTGTCAACCTCTGGTTTAGTTCTCATAGTCATTGCCAGATTGGACCATGCTGGGGGCAAAGATCTGAGAAACTTATGATTTGCATCCTCAGTTGATACTTCAGCACCATGAGCTTCCAACTGAGAAAGTAATTGTTGGAATCTGTCATATCCCTTTTCTAACCCTTCTGAACTGGATATTTTAAATGCTTTAAACTGTTGTTTGAAAACAGCCTTCTGCATTTTCTTTGAATTTGCATTACCACCAAACCTAGTTCTGATGGCTTCCCAGATCTCTTTTGCATCATCCATTCCATAAAATCTTCTCATATGCTCCTTGGGAATGGCCATCAACAAGATATTCTTAGCCTTCCTTTCCTTTTCAACAACTTGAATTTCTGCAGTAGTTATTGGTGAAAGTATTCGAACTATACCATCCATTCTAGTTGAAATTCTCTTCTTAGAGTTTCCATTCTGAATTACCTTCCAAACATCATTGTCAATGTACTCAAGGTAATTCTCCATCTCCATAGCCCATATATCATACTCCTCCTTCTTTAGAATTGGGAGTTTGATATTTGAGATAGCGGTTGTTTAAGGAATCACTTGTAGTTGTTGTTTAGGTGTAGCACCAGTGTCTGATGCATCTTCATGGTTTGATTTTTCATCATCACTGAGATTTTGTGAGAACTCATCATTAGTAGGTTGAGACATTTTATATAGAATTGTAAGAGAGTGTTTGTTTGTGATCTTGTGATTCTTCTTATTCAGAGTCCTTCTATTGGCTCTGATACCACTTGTAGGTCCTTGGTTTTGGATCTATATAGCCTTTGTATGACAATAGTTAACTTAAATAAATCCAAATCAACTATGTGAGAGACACTGACTATGAATACCAAGTGTTAATGCGGAATCTTAACACAAGTACTAAGAAGAACAATCGTAATCTAACTTCGTATATTGCTATTGATTTCTATTAGGTTTGGATACTATTGATTCTATTACATATTTAAAACTCTATGCCGTAGGTTTCCTTTTATACACAAAGGAAACCCTAATGGGCTTTACAAATGTGTGAAAGGATAATGCATATCCTTTCCTAAGATATCTCCTAAGATATCTCTAAGATAACTATTACTATTCTGTTTTATAAATAGACTTAACTAAATACGACTAGTACTAACTATAGTACTGCTATTCTACTAGTACTAACTTCAGTACTGCCAAACTTAACTTAGTACTGCTAGTATTAACTTAGTACTGCCAGAACTAACTAATACTACTAGACTTAACTGTTATACTACCAGTATTAAGTCTTTTACAATCTATTTCCTAACAACTTCTTTGAAGAGACATCTTTCTTAGCAGGTGCAGACTTCTTAGGTTCAGGATGCTTATCCCGCTTAGGCTTCTTTGCAGGTTCTTCTTCTAAGACAAGAGTCTGTTTCTTTGAAGGTGAAGCAATTTTCTTAAACTTCATTGCTTTCTTCGGAGTAGCTTCTGCAGTAGCAAAGGCAAGATAAATCTTATATGATTTAGAATCTTGAATTGCTTGATTGATCATTGATGTGCTGTCGTGTAGGGTCAATTATTTGATTATCAAGTTTTAAATTTATATTTAGCCGACAAACCTAAAACAACACTTTAACGAGTAGTGTACCTGGTCAAGATGGAGTTTCACGGTAAGTAGGGTGTCGAACACTAAGAGTGAAACATTAATCCTAAATTCTATCAGTATTTTAATTAGTTCTAATTAGTCTATTTACTGTTTAAACCTATGCTATATACGTTGTCTAATGATATGGGGGGTTTTTCAGCCTGAGAGACTGGCACAGGTTTGGTGGTGACAATTATCAATTCAATAGACAATAAACACAAAAGAAGAAAATTAGAAGATAGAAAAGCAGTACAAGCCAAATGATAGAAAACTGTATTAGCCATATTAAACCTAGTTCAATGTCGGTTTGTTTGTTTTAGTGCAATGATTTACTTATCTCGAAGCGGCATATCATTCTTAAGACTTAGGCGGGACATCATCCTAAGACCTAGACACGATTAATCCTGTCACAATTAACGCATCCGCATAAAGCATCCTTTAGTTTAATTACAATCTATCTTAGGGAATCAAAGCAGTGATGATCCTGTTAAAACCCTAGCCTAACGAGACTTTACCCACTTATTGTTTGATGGAGTTTTATATACCGGTAGTCCACTATTTAAATCTTTATCAGTTAATTAATAGCGTGATTGCTGAAACATAAACGGGTCACCTACCGGTCCAACTAAGCTCATAATTTAAAGACAAAGACAGAACATTATTTATGATCCTATTGGTCCAGCAATATAAAACAAGATATATAGAGCTATCCTGGTATCTAGATTACTTGGTCCGTATCACTAGATCCAGTTGAATGATAGGTCGCATATTTAAACACATAAACAAGTATGAGGTGATAAACATAATTAAAAAATCAACAATAAATTAGGAAATCGATTTTAAAACAAACCAAACATTGAACTTTCATTAAGATGGCTAATACCCGAGGGTATTAGCCCATACCCATTGTAATTATACAAGCATAATCAAACAATGAAAATTGAACGATTAAGAGAGTAAAAATTACACGTTGTCTTCTATGGATTTGTGATAAATGCTTGACCTTGGTGGCTGACCTTCTCTTCTAAAATTCGTCTTTAATGAGTATGGTATAAAGAATATGATATTGCACACTGAAAACTCTTTTTTGAGTCTTCTAATTATAATGTCTGAAAAAGACTCGATACGCCGTATTTGGGTAGGTCGATACGGCGTATTCGGCTAGATTCCTTGAAGTGCGCGCTACGTTCTCAATCAATCAGTGATATCATTCCCAATTTACTTGATTTACTGTATCTTCGAATAGTTATCTTCATGGATACGGCGTATGAAAACATAAGGGATACTCCGTATTGGGAATTGGTCAAACGCGTTTTCTTGTGAAGTTCAGGCGCTGATACACTGTATCTCTTTTGTTGGATACGGCGTATGTAGTCAGAAATCATCATTCTTCAAATGTCTTTGTTTTAGCTCCAAATTATGCGCCTTTTAGCTTGTCTTCACAAAACACTCCTGAATTACTGCATTTATCAACTTTAAAGCAATTAAGTACCAAATAATGCAATAATTATATAAAAGTGGGCAAAACATATGGGATAAATGATATAATAAAGTGACGTTATTTGATGTCATCAAATATCCCCCCACTTGAATCCTACTTGTCCTCAAGTAGACTTTAGAAAAGTTTTTGAAAACGTATCCCTAAGGATTTTTTCCCTTTAAGCATCGTTTTGTCCTAATCGCTTGTACATAACCAAGCTCCTCATGAAATATTGAAATGAAAACACTCAAATCACCCAACTAATCTAGGGTGCAACATTTAATTGGTATGCTCAATTGCTTGGTCGTGATTAGTTTTCTATCATAGGCTTGGTAAGGATACACATCTCCACCGCTAAAGCTAAGGAGAAACAAGTCAAAAGATAAATTGGGTTAAGAAGGCTTAGGGTTGATCATTCAACAGTCTTTCACCATAAGTACCACACCAACAAGGCAGCTGCATTGTACATACATGGCCGTAATGACAAAATAGACATATACAATCCGATCACATCCCTGTTCGTGTTTAACCAGTGGTTAGGATGAAGAACGATATAGGGTAGGGAGCTTCTAACTTTCACCGAAAGTCGTCATCCAACAAGGCAGTTGAGACATGCATACATGGCCATAACGACGGAATAGACATGCATGCTCGTATAAGTCCTAGTTCAAGTAGACACTAAGGTTAGTTGCTAGGAAAGGGAAGTAAAATGGGTGTTAGACAAAATTTACGAAACAAATAGATTAAGCCAACAAATAAGGTACGGTTGCTAGTAACTTTCCCCTGACCGTTCCATGACAAAGACTCGAACATATAGACAAACGCCTCGATCATTGAAATGACAAAGACAATCTAAGTTGGCGTTCCCGTAACGGTCAACTTCCCTTACATCCCGCTCTTTACATACTTTTACAGAATAAGTGGTGATATCGGCCACTTTTTACAAGACTTTATATCGTTGATTTTTGTAACATATCAACGAATAATCGATCCTTCCAAGTGATTCCTTTGGTATAAGCTTCTTTTGAACCGACTATTTTTCTTCATTCTCTTTTTTTTGCAATACATCATGAATCTTAGTTTTATTCCACCGTCTTCACTATCATAATTCATCCGGATAATCTTTTCCTTGTAACACTTCTTCTTTAAACATGATTCATAATTGTGAAAGTAGTGAAACTTACGAGCTACATATTTTTCCCATTGCATTGTGCAATTTCCCGACCATTACAGAGATAGAAAAATTTCACTTTGACACTGGAAATACAAAACTTTACACGAAAGCAACTAGCAACTTTGATTAGAATAGGTTTAATCTACACGGTAGGCTAAGGTGCAAAGGTGTAACGAAACATATAATATGGTGTAGAGAAAGAGAGGAATGGCTCAACAGGTTGTTCTAGGGGATTTCTCTAAAAATGAGAGTAATTAAAAGGTTACACGGGATTTAACTAACCAGTGTAGTTAGTTAATTTTACGACATGTAGGCTATTTGGTTTAATCCTAGAAATTTATCAGTTGAACATGTTCCTCCATCTAAATCCATAGTACTCATCATTGCGGTCTCGAGTGATATACCAGGCCAAGTTCTAGAGTCCACTACATCACCGGCACACTCATAATTTTGTGGAATTTTTAGGTAAACAATTGGAAAACGGAATAGGCTTAATTCGCACAATATGTATCAAGGGTTATAGTACGCTAGGTAATGTCACTTGTGATTTTTACAAAAGTTATGTTAAAATTTTTTAAATTTGGCCTATTTTAAAGCATTTTTTGTAAAAAAAGACAAGTACGTTCTAATTCTCCATCCCCCCACTTAAATTATACAACGTCCTCGTTGTATAGATAAACAATTAAATAATAAGGGAAAATATAATTAGAATGGAAAACTCCTTGATGTTTTGCTCGTGATAATTCTCCAAGATGAGTTCTTGAGCAAAAAGTGTGTTGACTAGGACTTCAGAATGCCCAGATAAGTTCAACACATGTCCTTTTCAGAATATACCATATCATAGTTTCAGCAAGGTCCTGCATAAAAGATTAGAAGACAAGTGCAATTTCTATCTCGCTACAATGGTACAGGAAAACAATTAAACACACAACTGTACATGGATCAATACGCCATATCCCAAACCCTAGGATACGCCGTATGGTTCCTGTAAAAATAATTAAATACTTGAAAATTAAATATTTAGTTTCTAAAACTGATAACGTCCAGACACGTCTATACGCCGTATCCAGAGGGGTTCGATACGCCGTATAAAGTGTCTGGGAAGACAGACTCGTGCAACAAACAATTAAAATGCATCAAACAATTAAAATGACCGAGTTGTCTCTCGGGAAGCACTTTTGTTTCAGCTGGTCTTTAAGTTCGACCTTTTTCCTTCTTCTTATATTCACTTGGTGCGATGTACGGTCCATCCTTCGTCCTTTTTATGAAAGATGTCATGGTAAATACTTGATACTCCATTAACAGTTTGTGCCCAAGAGTCGCATTCGCGTGTGCATATGGCTAAGAATTCTTCATTACCTCCAATCGTGTATTTGATCACTTCAAATTTGTCTACTCTGCATACTCCTTCATTGGGCTGTTCATTATTTATTTTCTCGGATTGAGGTGCGCCACTTAGATCCATACCACTCAATTTGTCAGCGTCCCCGTTATTTTCATTATGGTGGTTTTTATCCTTTTCATTATTAATATTCAAATAGGGTTTGGGGAATGAGTCGTTAGGAGGATTACCGTATTCATGCTCCTCCCATTCTTCATCGCTCAAAACTTTATCATTCAATAGTCCTTCCTCATTTCCTATTTCTATCCAGGTATACAATAGTGCGCATTTAGTTGTCTCGCCCACCTTTTTGTGGTCCTTGAATTTCGAGTTCCTCCAAGGTATGAATTCGAGTGGATCATGACCTTCTTCATCATCGTCGCACATATTATCATAATTGCTAGCACATGATAGGGGATAAAATTTCTTCACTAACACTTCCCAGGTGGAAATATTCCTATTTCCCTCGTTCATCTACCATTTTTTCGCGTCCTTCAAAAGTGAGAGAGGGAAGGCTTTCATGCGGAGTTGAAAATGGTCCACACCGGCTATTTTGACCAAGTCTAGTATTTCGAGAACTTTGCCGATATGCCCGATCACATCTCTCCACACCTTCTGCTGAAAGTATTATTTTATAGTTCTGTTAATAATTCCTTACTGAATTCGAATTTCACGTTGCTTTCATCCCTTGGTTCAATAAGATTTTGTTCTTAAGCTTTATTCAGAATAGGTTTTGGCATTGTTCGTCAAACAGTTTCCTGAAATTAAACACAAATAATCAGTAGGATGTGCCCTTAGGGAAGGGAACACATAAAACAAGAAATCGATAACAAAAAATTACGTCTGCTACTGTGTCAGATGACAGATACGCCGTATTCAATTAGTTTGAATACGCCGTATAGGTCTGTTGAATACCAGTACGCCGTATTGATTTCACAGAATACACCATATTGTTTGGAAGAATAGATATAAGTCGTTTAGACTGTAAAACTCAATACGCTGTTCTGGGTAGAAAGTTTGATACGTCGTATCCAACTGGTGGATACAGTGTATCAGGTGATCAGTCAAAACATAATACTATTTAAAAATAATTAAATGCGGGAATTTAAACAAACAATTTAAACACACAATGCAAATAAATACAAACATAAATAAATAATTAGATTACACTAAACTAAACTAATTAATGGTTAGAAATACTAATAAGAATAAGGTTTAATTAATTCACTCCCCGGCAACGGCGCCAAAAACCTGATGTGCTGTCGTGTAGGGTCAATTATTTGATTATCAAGTTTTAAATTTATATTTAGCCGACAAACCTAAAACAACACTTTAACGAGCAGTGTACCCGGTCAAGATGGAGTTTCGCGGTAAGTAAGGTGTCGAACACTAAGAGTGAAACATTAATCCTAAATTCTATCAGTATTTTAATTAGTTCTAATTAGTCTATTTATTGGTTAAACCTATGCTATATACTTTGTCTAATGATATGGGAGGTTTTTCAGCCTGAGAGACTCACACAGGTTTGGTGGTGACAATTATCAATTCAATAGACAATAAATACAAAAGAAGAAAATTAGAAGATAGAAAAGCGGTTAGCAAGCAAATGATATAAAAACTAGTGTTAGCCATAATAAATCTAGATTAAATTCGGTTTCTTGTTTTTATCTTAGTGTGGTTTGTTTGTTTTAGTGCAATGATTTACTTATCTCGAAGCGGCATATCATTCTTAAGACTTAGGCGGGACATCATCCTAAGACCTAGACACGATTAATCCTGTCACAATTAATGCATCCGCATAAAGCATCTTTAGTTTAATTATAATCTATCTTAGGGAATCAAAGCAGTGGTGATCCTGTTAAAACCCTAGCCCAACGGGACTTTACCCACTTATTGTTTGACGGTGTTTTATATACTAGTAGTCCACTATTCAAATCTTATCAGTTAATTAAGAGCGTGACTGCTAAAACATAAACGGGTCACCTACCGGTCCAACTAAGCTCATAATTCAAAGACAAAGACAGAACGTTATTTGTGATCCTATTGGTCCAGTAATATAAAACATGATATGGAGAGCTATCTCGGTATCTAGATTACTTGGTCCGTATCACTAGATCCAGTTGAATGATAGGTCGCATATTCAAACACATAAACAAGTATGAGGTGATAAACATAATTAAACAATCAACGATAAATTAAGAAATCGATTTTAAAACAAACCAAACATTGAACTTTCATTAAGATGGCTAATACCCGAGGGTATTAGCCCACAACCATTGTAATTATACAAGCGTAATCAAACAATAAAAATCAAACGATTAAGAGAGTAAAAATTACACGATGTCTTCTATGGATTCGTGATCAATGCTTGACCTTGGTGGCTGATCTTCTCTTCTAAAATTCATCTTTAATGAGTATGGTATAAAGAATATGATATTGCACACTGAAAACTCATTTTTGAGTCTTCTATTTATAGTGTCTGAAAAAGACTCGATACGCCGTATCTGGCTAGGTCGATACGGCGTATTGGGCTGGATTCCTTGGAGTGCGCGCTACGTTCTCAATCAATCAGTGATATCATTCCTAATTTACTTGATTTACTGTATCTTCGAATAGTTATCTTCATGGATACGGCGTATGAAAACATAAGGGATACACCGTATTGGGAATTGGTCAAACGTGTTTTCTTGTGAAGTTCAGGCGCTGATACGCCGTATCTCTTTTGTTGGATATGGCGTATGTGATCAGAAATTATCATTCTTCAAATGTCTTCGTTTTAGCTCCAAATTATGCGCCTTTTAGCTTGTCTTCACAAAACACTCCTGAATTACTGCATTTATCAACTTTAAAGCAATTAAGTACCAAATAATGCAATAATTATATAAAAGTGGGCAAAATAGATAGGATAAATGATATTATAAAGTGACGTTATTTGATGTCATTAATCATCTGTGGAGATCTTTTAAGCCCATCTAGGATATGTTTTACAGATAATATAAATATGCACAGCGGAATAATAAGAACAATATATTATCAAACAATGTTTTATTATCATTCGTTTCCATCTTGCCCCAAATCTATACTTTGGGACTGCTAATTAACTATTAACTATCTAGCTAACTAACTACTAACTATCATGTACACACACACACGTTTTCTAGACTCTCATTGGGAGAGCTCTATGTTTCTGGATGTACTAAACCTATGTCTATGATCTCTTTATATAATAGAGACCATAAGACGTTACAAAGAAAACTAATTCCAGTCAACAATTGTATTAAATACTTAGTCAATGTATTTAATATGGTTGACTAAATAATTAGGAAACTAAATCAGCATTAATCTTCAAGTTGTAATTAATCTTCAATCAACATTAATCGCTGTTTGACTACATTGAATGAGAAGATAATTACTGTTTGACTTCAAGTCTTCTAGAATCCCATAATGCTAAATTAGTCCTTCTTGTTTCATTCTTTTGTTCTTTTGTCTCATCAAATCTGTAAATCCCAACAATCTTCCCCTATTTGATGATGACAAAACAAACAAATTCTTGCATGAACTTCCCCTGAAGTTGAGATCATGGATCTCCCTGAATGAAACAATCTTCCTTTGTAAACTGCTTCCCCTTAACTTAAGATCTTCCCCTTAAGTTATCAATCTCCATTCCATGCCACCACAGGATCTATAAGTTGCTAATCATATAATCATCTTCCCCTTTTTGTCTTCATCCAATAGGGAACATATAAGCAACTTTGATCTTTACAACTTCAAATCATATATCAAAACTTTTAATCCAAGCTTTCCACTGACTCAAATTACCCCCCATGAAGTTCAACACAAATAATGAACTCAAGCAGTAGAAATTTTAAACTAGCAGTATTAATAATGACTAGCAGTAGTAATGACCTTCCCCTGAAACTGTGCATGAACATCTTTAATTCTGTAGGCTTTTTGTAGTGATTATTGATGAAGAAAACTGAGTATAACGAATTTGATGAAGAAGTTGAATATCCCAAACTTGTGTCTTATGTCTTGTTTATCCACGTGACTCCAAACTTATACTGAACCAAGAAGTATAAGTAGACCGCAACCTCTTGAAAGAATCCTCAACTATTATGAGACACTGAGCAATACAACGTAACTCCTTTAAGTGATAGCAAATGTGAGCATTGAGCATCATAAGAAAAATCACACATTGCTAGATTCTTCAAGTCTTCGTCAACACCATTTAAGCACGAACAAGTTATCTTTAAAGTGTAACACCCACTTTAAGATATGATAAGAACACGCACCTGTGAAACTCCACTTCATCTCCAAATAAGTGATAAACAATAATCTCCGTAATCAATTTGTAATTAAATCCCAAAAACAGCCTTTAAACATTGTAAGCGAATCTGAAATCCCCATGAGCAGCACTAATGTATTGGCAACAACATTAAGTAATGTACCAGCAGTATTAATATGTACGAGCAGCAGTAAAATCATACTAGCAGTACTAATTATTCAGGCAGTATCAATGTATACAAGCAGCTTTAACCAATACCTTCAAAACCCTTACTTCTTTGCAATTTGCCATATCATCCTTATTCAAACAAACAATAATACTAATTCAACACGCCAGCAACATTAATATATATTCCCATCAATGCCAAAAATAATCTTAAAAGATTTGTCATGAGGCCTGGCCTGTCAAAATCTCATGAGCTCAACACCAGCAGTACCAATCAGTGTGATAACAACCTGGCAGTAGTAAATAAAACAAGCAGCACTAATCATTTATCATCATTAGCAGCCCATAAAATCAACAGCTTTAATACCCACGTCTAACATATATATGGGAATAAACTATAAACCCTAAAAAATAGGGATTTTCATATCATAGCAAATATCATTCCCATAAGCACGAATCATATCCATAACTGCCTGTGATAACCTCCATATTCTGTGGATCTAAAATCAACACCATCACGCTGACTTGTTCTTCAACAAAACCCTTCAAATTTGCTGCTGCTTCTTTTTGATGTTTTAAACGATTCCAAAATAGCAGCTTCTAATACATAAGCACGTCAAGCATATTAACCGTATTAACCATATCCAAATCAGTAACTCCATATAGACAAAACCCTACAACCTTCATTCTTTGATTGAAGCCCTTGACATCGTGTACCTGAAAAACAAAACAACTAACTGTTTTTCCATATTAGGGTTTGAAAACCATAGTTTCCCCGAATTCAACTATCACCGAAAAACAAAAAATCTAATTAGAAAAACCTTGAGATCCTAGATATCACGAGCCACCAGGCCTTGATACCAATTATGGAGATCTTTTAAGCCCATCTAGAATATATTTTATAGATAATATAAATATGGACAGCGGAATAATAAGAACAATATATTATCAAACAATATTTTATTATCATTCGTTTCTATCTTGCCCCAAATCTATACTTTGGGACTGCTAATTAACTATTAACTATCTAGCTAACTAACTACTAACTATCATGTACACACACACGTTTTCTAGATTCTCATTGGGAGAGCTCTATGTTTCTGGATGTACTAAACCTATGTCTATGATCTCTTTATATAATAGAGACCATAAGACGTTAAAAAGAAAACTAATTCTAGTCAACAATTATATTAAATACTTAGTCAATGTATTTAATATGGTTGACTAAATAATTAGGAAACTAAATCAGCATTTATATCACACTTGCCAGTGTATCCGAGTTCCTTGATAAATGGAACCATTTCTTCTTCGGAGGGAGGTTCAACAAAATCTTGGTTAGGGAGTCAGGGACAGATCTGGAGGATCTCACAAAATACTTCAGTGTTAATTCAGAACTTTTTCTTATCCAGCTTGAACTGGTATGCATCTATATCTTTGATCTTCTTGATGGTGTTCCAGAATTGGTGCATGTATATTTCAGGAACTTCAGCAGTGATCAGGAAAGCGGGATAACAGGGAGAGAGTTTAAGAACATCAAGAGTGACTTGATATGTGGGTTCTCATTGTGGCTTGTTGAACTCAATTCTCATGTTGCATTTTTCAATCTTGAGTCATTTCTCAGGAGCCACCAAAACATTGTCAAGAGCAACTTGTTGAGCAGCAACTAGATTCATGTTTCTGCTAAGAATTGTCGAATGCAGTTTATATACAAACAAATTTATATATTACTAAATAATCAATTTGATTCATGGGGATAGACTTAGAGAAGCAATTTACAGACATTAACTAAACAGATTTAACACATTTTATCAGGCATTCAATCAAAGTACATGATGAAAGACAATGATCAGAAGGTCAACTTATAGGGTCAACAAACTAACAATTGATCAAACACGGTCAAGTTTGCAACTTACATATGAAATAATGAAGAATTAACCTAAAAATAAGTTATCTAGTGAAAACTTTTAGGTATAAATCACCCCTTATAATTTCATGTATAAATCGCCCTCCCTTGTAGAAGTGTATAAATCGCCCCGTGTGACAAATGTATAAATCGCCCTGTATAAAATAGTGTATAAATCGCCCTCTTATAAGATGCGTATAAATCGCCCCCTTTATGTCATGTGTATAAATCTCCCCCTATAAGGAAACATATAAATCGCCCCCTATATGGAATGTATAAATCGCCCCCTATAAGAAACATACAAATTGCCCCTTATAAGAGTGTATAAATCGCCCCATATGTCTCGAGTGTATAAATCGTCCCATATAATTTCGAATTAACACAAATTCAAATTTTAGGCAACTAGAATACATACAAACATAAACCAAATCAAATATAAGCATTTTCTAGCAGTTTTAACATGTTTTAACCACAAAAATTTACAAAACGAGCAAGTGTCACTCGTTTTTACCAAGATAACAAGATTTAATGTTCTAACATGGATTTTCTTTACTCTAATGCATTCAAGGATGTACTCTAACGCAGCCTAAACACAAATCCATTAACTTTTTCATGTTCTTCCCTAAAACCTAAATTTTCGAACACAAAATCAAGCATAACACAATCACATGTTAACCCCATGTAAAACTGTTCCAAATGAGTAATCTACAACCCTTACCCATCAAAACCCCTCAATCAATTCATGTTTTAGACCATTTTGATTTTGACGAACCCTAAACCAATTTTTAGGGAAATCAAATAAAAAATCGCGTTTTTATCCTAATTCCTTTTGCATATTAGATGTTTAGATTGTAAGGAACACACTTGTAGTATAACAATGGTGGAAATAAAAAATAGGTGTGTTTGTGTTTGTGTGTAAAGTGAACGCGGGTTAGGGGGTGTTTGTGTTAGAAACTTTGAGTTTTTGACATAAATGCCCCCTCTAGTATATATCCTTTTGCATTTTCCTTTAATAACTTCTTTAAGACATAATATAGTTTTAACAATTAGCACATTCAGTCCCTAAAAGCTTATAAACTAAGACTAAGCCTTAAATTTTGCTATTAAGACCCTAAAGGCATAAACACATAAAAATAAAGTTAAAATTAATTAACTTCTCAATAAATCATAGTCCGTTATTATTTAAAACCTTTTTCCTTTTATTATTTAATGATTTTGAAGAAGAAATTTGACATTTTTCCCCCCTTAAACAATGACCCATTTTCTATTTAAAGAGCTGTAGTCGTTGTTTGAGTGGTCAAATGTCTTGAAAAATCATTTTCTGATGAATTACTGAGATGATTACTTTGTTTCAAAAATCAACACCATTAAAATAAGATTTCTCTAATTTTGACAAAAAAATGCACTGACACGTACATTAATTTGTATAACGGAAGCACGAGTTGTGTTGCAAAGTAAACACAAGCCTTTGAACGAATATGAAGTAATTCACTCCCAAGAAAAATGAATTTCCCGTTGTGAGGTCAAGTTTTCTTTTTGTCAAACTACTTGCCTTTAAATTGAAGACTGGGTTGCTATCGAAAACAATTGCAAGCCATATGACATGTTTTAAAACATTTTGAACTTCTGCTCGAACTTCATTTACAGCCTCGTATCATTATTGAATGACATTTCTAAGGCCGTAAATGTTATCGATTTTCAGAAGACATGTCATGAAAAACGTATTTTTGTATTTTTGTATTTTTTTAATTTTGTATTTTGTTTTCTGGTTTTATATTTTCTTTTTTTTTGAAAAATTTATATAAAATGAAAAATCTTTTTGGGTTTTTATATTTTCTTATATACATATGATACACAGGATATACCACGAGTTGCCACCATTACTCGTCCTCTTCCTCTCTCAAACGTTTTAGCGTTTTCGGAGACATGCTTCTTATACCAAGCTTTTCGATCAAGAAGTTGAATCTTTCTCATGGCAAGGGTTTGGTGAAGATATCAGCCAGTTGATATTTAGTCCGAACAAAGTATAGTTCCACTATTCCATTCTCTACTTGCTCCTTTATAAAATGGTAGCGTACATCGATGTGCTTGGCTCTTGAGTGTTGAAAGTTGTTGCAGCATAGAGCAATCGCACTTTTGTTGTCGTAGTACAGAGGAATCTTATTGAATGTAAACCCATAGTCTGTTAGCTGTGATCGCATCCAAAGGATTTGAGCACAACAACCAGATAAGGCAATATATTCAGCCTTTGTACTCGAGATCGCAGTGCTCTTTTGCTTCTTGGAAGACCAGCTAACAAGTTTATCACCTAGGAATTAAGCGCTTCCTGATGTACTACGTCTAGTGTCCTGACACCCCGCATGATCTGCGTCTGAATAGGCTGTTAGAGACATACCAGTATCCTTCGAGTACCAAAGACCCATGTTAATGGTTACCTTTAGCTATCGAAAGATCTGCTTAACCACATTTAAGTGCTTTTTGGTAGGCTTTGCCTGATACCAGGCACATAAGCAGACAACATAAATAAGGTCGGGTCTACTGGACGTCAGATACATGAGGGATCCAATCATGCCATGGTAATGTGTAGCATCAATTGTTGTCCCCTGTAGATTTGCATCTAGTTTATTCTTTTCTACCATAGGTGTGTCTATAATATCACTAGTGAGCATAGCATATTTTTTAATAATTCCAGAAGCATATTTTGATTGGTTAATGAAGATGCCTCTGTGACTTTTAGAAATTTATAATCCTAAAAAGATTTACATATGCCCCATCATTGACATCTTGAACTTAGTGGTCATAAGATTAGCAAACTCACCACACATAGTAGTATTAGTTGATGCAAATATTATATCGTCGACATAAATTTGTACCAGTAATAAGTCGTTTCCTTTCTTTGTGAAGTGTGTTGGATCGACTGCACATTTGGAGAAATGTTGTGAGATGAGAAAGCTTGACAGCATGACATGTGGTGCTTGTTTGATCCCATAAAGGGCCTTTTTGAGCTTGTACACATGCGATGGGTTGTCCTGATCAACAAATCCTTCTGGTTGAGAAACGTAGACCTCTTCTTTGAGCTCGCCATTTAAGAAAGCCGTTTTGACGTCCATCTGGTAGATCGTCATATTCTTTTTACCGACATTTGCTACAAAGATACAAATGGCCTCTATTCTTGCAACCGGTACAAATGATTCCTCAAAGTCGATTCCCTCCTCTTGCCTAAATCCTTGAGCAACCAATCTAGCCTTGTTCTTGAGTACCCCACCAAATTCGCCTTTTTGACCTTAAAGATCCACTTCAATTTGATCAACATTACTTTATCTAGACAAGGCACCAATTCCCAAACTTGTAGTCTTTCAAATCCATGAATTTCTTCTTGCATTGCCTCAATCAATGAGGATTCGAGCATAGCTTCTTTGAAGTTTTTTAGTTCTACAGAAGTTAGGAAGGCATCAAAGTAACACCACATGGCATCAGTTTCGAGCTGCTTTCTCGTGGAGACTGGTCGAGATAGGTTACCAATCATGTTTGATAATTCCTTAGTCCATTTACCAATCAGTTCTAATAGAGAGTGTGAGGACTGCACATTTGACGACGATTCTTGTGAAGTAGAAACATCATGAAGAGGGTCATGACATGGATCGTCAAAAAGTGCATTTGGTATAGGTTCTTCAACACCTTGTGAGATGATTAAGGATTGTTGTTGTTGGTTAGCTGATGAAGTACTTGATGAAGGCGCATCTTGATCAATGGTTGTTGATGAAGGTGTAGCGGCTATTTCAACAGCTCTTGGTGCAACAGCTACTGGAACTGAAGAAAAATCACGTGATGGAGGATTGAAGTATTCATCGAACATGGGTTGGAACAAACGATCCCAATCATTTATGGTTGGTGGATTAAATGGTTGTTGAGGAACAGGGTTTGGAACGAGTCCTGAACTGGATGTTGCAGGAGTCATTACTTGAAGCTCGGGTCCTGAACTGAATTGTTCAGAAGCCTTTGCTGTCAGCTCATCGAACGTTACATGAATGGTTTCCATGATTTTCTAGGTTCTTCTATTATAGATTCTAAAAGCTTTCTTTATGGGCGTGTAACAAAAAAAATACCAATATTGGCCTTTGCATTTAGTTTACCCAAATCCTCACTGTCATTGGTCGGATAACATAGTGAACCAAAGACATGAAGAAACGATAAATTCGGCTTCTTGTCGTGCATCAGCTCATAAGGAGTTTTGATGTATCAGAGATGGATCAGGGAACGATTTTGGGTATAACAAGCTGTATTGATTGCTTCAGCCCACATAAATAATAGAGCTTTTGAAAATATCAACATTGTACGAGCAGCTTCCACTAGAGTCCGATTTCATCTTTCGACAACGCCGTTCTGTTGAGGAGTGTGAGCAACTGATGTTTGATGCGTGATGCCGATATTCTTATAAAATTTACGAAGAGTCTGATTGACGAATTCAGTTTCATTATCTGTTCTAACATTACAGACTGTGGTGTTCAAACGAACTTGAATATTTTTGATGCATTTGATGATAGCGTCAGGAGCTTCATCCTATGATCTCAGAAATTTTACCCAAGTAAATCGTGAGTAATCATCAACAATCACCAATATATACTTTTTCCTGTTAATGCTCTCCACACGCATCAGGCCACAAAGATCCATATGCAGAAGATAGAGTTTCTATTGGTTAGTGTCTTCAGCCTTAGGTTAATGAGAGGATTTATTGCATTTGCCTAATGCACATGCTGAACACAGATGATCTTTCTTAGATTTAAGCTTTGGAATGCCTCATGCAAGACCGTATTTGGCTAGCTTGTATAGGGTATCGAAGTTGAGATGAGATAACCGACGGTGCCATAACCAGCTCTTAGTCTTCGACGCTTTTAATAGTAGACAGATCAGAGAAGTCTTTAGCATGTCATCAAGAGAAATTGTGTACAAGTTTGTGTCTCTGGATCCTGAAAGTAGATCAACACCTTCTAAATTCTGAATAAAGCAAGAGTTTTTTCGAAAAGCAACTTCCAGATCCGCGTCGCAAAATTGTCCAACAGAAAACAAGTTATGTCCAATCCCCTCAACATAGTATACTGTAAGATAATTACATTTCCTAGTTGATAGTCACCATACCCCCATAATCTTTGTAATTTGGTCATTTCCGAATCTAATAGTTCCCAGAAATTTACTGACAAAGTTCATGAGCTAAGAGTGGTTCCCTGTCATATGTTTAGAGCATCCGGAGTCCAGATACCAAAGAACGATCTGGACAACCTGTCATTGATAAGAGAAGAAGAAGATGGAACATCTGTAGAATTGGATCCCTAAAAATGATTGGGTTCCGAGTTGTTAGCATTCAAAGTTTCTACAATCTTAGCTTTTCTACTCGAACATATAGATTTTACTTGTTTGGGTTTCCTGCTATAGACTTTAAGCTCTGGTTTTTGTGTTTCAACTGAGTGAGAAGTGGATTCCTTAATGGGCACAACTTTAGTGGGAGTGAAACTAGTTAAAGGGCACGAGTTACCAACTAAAGTGAAAAGTCTTCCTGTCGGTTTCCACTTATATCCTATTTCAATGAACATATGACTCGTAGGTTTCCAAATATTTTGCTCTTGGATTTTCTTGGCAGACTTAGATCTAGAGAGCACATTCATATCATTCACAAAATCAAAGAAACACACTTCATGATTTGCATCAAACATACATTGCTTACATTTAACACAAATTAATTAAGAATTCACATTTAACATAGTATGCTTAACATTTGCATCACAAATAGGTTCTTTAACACAAAACTTTTTATTAACTTTCCTAGGTTGGGCTTCTACTTTATTCTCATGTTTCTACTTGTTGTTTGCGAGATCCTATCATTCTTTTTGATGCTTATAGGCTGTGATCTGGAAGTACTAGTAGAACACTTCAATCCTGTAGAAGACAACACAGGTGTGTTAGAATCTGATGTTTTAGATGACTCTACCTGTTTAATGTTGCTTGAGGATGTGAGAGGTTCAGAAAACCTAACTTTCTTGACTCTGTTCATAGGTGTGACAACAATCAATTTCTCACTAGGTTTATAGGCATTAGGGCATGTGTCTCGAACATAAACAAGTAACTCTTGAATTTGTTTGGCATGCTTACAGGAAAAGTTTAATGCATTATCTAAAGGTTGTTTTGCTTTAGCTTGTTCGACTATTCCCCAAAGTATGTCAGCTTGTTCTTGAGTGTGTTTAAGATAGTCTATGTGAGCTTCCCTATTTTTCAATAACCTAGGAGCTAAAAGATCTAAGTCTAGCTTGAACATGCCTAGAGCAATAGTGGTGGCAATTAGTATTTGTGCAGCATTTTCAACAATTTCTTTCCTTTTTAATTTTCTTAAATCGTTTTTCAATGAAGTAATCACAAAAACCCTGTCTTGAATTTAAGCTTTTAAATCCGCATTTTCAATAGAATTAGAGTTCAATTAAGCAATCAAAGAGTCATAGTGTTCTTTAGAAAGAGCACGTGTCTTTTTAATCGAATCAAAATGATCTTTGTAAATATTTTTCAAATGCTCAATTTCTTTATGCAAACGCTCATTTTTATAAAGTAATTTGGCACACTATGCTCCAATTCAATGTTTATGGTCTCAATTTCATCCATATCATGTTTGACTTTCTCTTCCTTGTCATTTTCTCTCATAGATTTGAAATGTTCCTTCAACTTACAAATTGAAGTGTCTTTAGCTTGTAGCTGAGCTTTCAAATTATTATTTTCAAAATATTCTGGAATTTCAAGAGCATTTTGATTATCACTGAATGAATCCTTTTGAAGAATTTCTTGATTGAGTTGCATTGTTAACTCAAGAGAAATGCAATGTTTTTCAAGTTGTGAGTAACTTTTCGAAAGATCATTATATGCATTTTGTTTGTTTAAAAGCTTAGCATCAAGAGCCAAACACTTCATATAAAATTCACTACTTTGCATTTCTAAATTCACCTCATTAAAAACAGTAGTAGAATTCATCACACATGTCATAACATCTTGAGACATGATTTGGTGTAAGAGTCAATCATTTTCAAGAAAAAGTTCTTTCTTATAAATTTCAAAACACTGTTTGTCTACAAAACACTATTGAACAACAGCTTCTATCTGGTTAAAAACTATTTGTACTTTTGTTACTTCATTTAAAAGATCTTTATCAAAAATATTAAATATGTCGGTTAAGGTCTTAAAAAATGGAATAATTTCTTTAAAAAAAACAGGTTTAGTGTGTTCAAATCCCCATTCCCCTTCTGTAATAGCATCATGTGTAATTCGCTTTTTCACCACAGTGTCAAATTGACCAAGATGGTATTTAAGCTTTTTGAGGCTTGTATTAACCATAATTACCTTAGAAAGTTCTCGAGGAGCCTCAATTTTGACATGTGACGAAGCAGATTGGTTAGTATTAGGGTGTGAAGTTTGTAACCAAAAAGCTTGTTCATCAGACAATTAATTGGAGTAGTATTAACTTTCTTTTCTTTTGACATTGGATCGTTTTGTTTTGCACGCATTTTAGATCGACTAACTTCTTCCAAAATCAATGTCTCTCCATCATCAATCACAGGACTAGCAGCATCTTGACTAGATAAAACATTACCATCATACAAGGTTGGCTTAATCCGTTGTGCTTTCTTGAGATAAAATGGATTTTGATAACCAAGAGCTTGTTTGTGAGTATCATCATAAAAAACTTATGGCTTTGTTAACATGTGCACTGTTTGAGCAGATTGACCCACTTTGTAAACAATATTATCTAGTTCCTTTATCTTCTTTTCTAAATCAATTTCTTTATCCATATATTTACTTTCCTTTTCTTTGGATTCATTTTTGAAAACAGTATATGTTTGCAATAAAGATTCATTTTCTTTGATTTGATAGAAAGATTTTATTCAAGTGAGTCAATTTGCTGCTTAAATGCAAGCTTTTCCTTAATCATATCATCCATTTAAGAATTAATCATTTTTTTTCACGTGTGCTTAAATCAATATTAAGACGTCGTTCAAAAGTTTTGACTCGTTCTTTATATCTCTCAAGCTCAACGGTTAAGGATTCATTATTCTTTTCTTGATTAGCCTTTTCCCAAGTATTTACATGATTAATCATTTGTTTTGACATTTGCTCAATCATAGATAAAATCATCGAATCTTGTTGTGCATACAAATTAGTATCTTGAACAGCTGCCTGTTGCGTTTCTTGCAAATATTAAGAGTACGGAATGATATTGCTATCACTTGTTATCTCATTATCTGTAAAATCAACAACTGGTGTTTGTTCAAAACCCTGCATTGCATGCAAACTTTGATTATCCAAATCAGTATGATAGGGTTCAAAATGAGGTACCTCTAAGATAACGTCTGAACCATAGTTGGAAAGATTAGCCATCAGAACCGCCTTTGCATTAGAGACATCATCACAGTCAGAATCATAAGCATCAAGATCCTCAGTCTAGAAAGCAGCAGTGTTTGGAATGGTTTTCTGAGCAGCTTGACCTTCTGGAATGCCTAGATCTACAAGAAATGCTAGTTGTTCTTCATCTTCTTGTACTTCAGCCAACATTGCCTTTTCCTTAAACCATGCAGCGTTCCTATGCCTCTTTTGTTGAGTGGATTACCTAGCCATGTGACCTTCACCTTGGCAATTATAACATTTAACCACCCTTGTCTGCACTCCTGCATTATTTGCCCCAAAACTAGTAGCATTACCCTTATAGCTAGTACCAGCATAACTTTGTCCTTGCCTCCCTTGAACTTGTTGCACAGTAACCCTGCCGTCTTAAATGGTGGCCTAGTTTCTCTGATTAGAGGAAGTTCTAAGTTGATTGTTGGTTGAAGGGAACCTTGAAGAAGCTACATCTGTCAGGATAGCTATTGCCTTATTGAGACAAGAAATTAGATCATCTCCTTGATTAAACACATGAACAGTAAGACCTAAGTCCATTTGAGGGAACTCATTCATTGGTTGTGTTGAAGATTGAGGTAAGTTATAAGCAATTAGTGGAACATATGAGGTTTGATGATCCATATGAGACTGATATTGTTGTGATGGTGGAACGGATAAATGACTGATTTGTGGTTGCGATAGATGAGGTGGTGGATACATTGGTGAGTATGATTAAGGAGAGTGAACTTGTGGAATCATGGTATTTGTTTGTTAAGGAAACTGTGCGGAATTGTATTGAGAGTGATAGTTGTTAAGTTGAGATGGTGATTCATTGTTGTTAGCAACAAATGCAAGAGGATCTTGGTATCGTTCACGAATCAAGTGAGTTTCATTTGCATGTTCGTCATGTTGTTCGAGATATGAGTACAACTGATCATAGTTTGTAGTATGAAAATCTCTAGCCAACTTCACGTCCGTCACAAACTTGCTCTATTCTAGTGGTAGACTGTTGAGAAACTTTGTATTCACTTGCATTGGTCTCATTGACACATTGATAACATTCATGTTGTTGATTAGTTGAGAAAATCTCCAGTAGTACTGATACAGTGTTTCACCCTTCACAAAAGAAAACTTATCAAACTCGTCATACAATTTACATTCCTTTTCTTGTAATGACAATTTCATGCCTTGTATAAGAAGCTTAACTCTGTCCCATATCTCTTTGGAAACTTTATGATGATTTACAATGGCATATACATGCGATGGAAGACCTTGAAGAACGATGTTTGTAGCTTTAAGATCACAGTCAGCTTGGAGTTTCTCTACGACCAAAAGTTCTTCATACCTCTTTGTCCTAGTAGTGCTATCCTCTTCAACAACAGTAGGCTAAACAAGTGGACCATTTTGAACTGAGTTAAGAATCATTCTCTCGTTATCCCGATTCTCTATGTATAGTTACGACTCTTCTACGAGTCATATAAGGATTTTTCCAACATGGGAGGACGGTTATCCGCACCGGCAATAATCATAAATTCTACTAATGTTGTCATTTTGAATTGATTGATTAAATGAGAAAAGATAACTTTTTGATCGTGATTAGAGGTTGTTGTGTTAAATTGTTGTTTGTTTTAAGTGAATGAGTCTTTAAGATTACACGGTTTTACAATTCTTGATAAAACCGAGAAAATACTTGAATACTTCACGGGATTTTACAAATCACAGAAAAACCATATAAATCTCCTTTGAAGAAGTATATAAAACTCCTAGGCAATAAATCTCCCAAGGTAAGTGTTTAAATCACCCAAGTGTAATGTATAAATCACCTTAAGAAAAATGGTAAAAATCATTGAATTCAAACAATACGTATAAATCGTCAGATACAAGAGATGTATAAATCGCCATAATCAATGATGTATAAATCGCCGAATACCAATGATGTATAAATCGCCAAATACCAATTACATATAAATCGCCGAATACCAATTACGTATAAATCACCGGGTTTAAGACACGTATAAATCGCCGAATACAATAGTGTATAAATCGTCGAATTAAAACACGTATAAATCGCCGAATTCAAACACGTATAAATCGCCGAATTCAAACGTATAAATCGCCCAAAGACCTAAAAACTACAAATCCCTTAAAGACACAATTTTTAACGTTTTTACATGATTTTTCTTGTACTTCTTGCTATTCTAAGACTATTAGAACCATAAAAATACAAACTTTATGGTTTTTAACATAAAAAATTTAAAATCAAGATTCTAGGTACAAAAACTGTAACACCCCTAAAAATGTGTCACAGCGGAAATATGTCCGGGAGTGTTACTTCATAATACAACATCACAAGATACAAGAGAACGACCTCTAAATGTGTCGTTTGAAAAGTAATCTCGTTGATTTTCTTGAAATTGATATAACATTTGTCCCATAATTGCATCACAATGAAAAGCTTGAAAGCAATACAATAAGATTTGATCATTTGTATGTAAGTATAAATCCATAAATGAAATCTTGAAAATTTAGACTCCAATGCACATCAAGTAAGCCAAGCATCTAATTTACCTAAGAAAAACATGCTTAAAAGTGACAACATAAAGTTGGGGAGTTCATAGATTTTTATAAGTATAAATGTTGAAATCAAAAGATTTATAAAGTATGCATGACCAGTTCAATCCTTATAATAGTCGCCAAAAATGTAAGTGTAAATGTAGAACTGAAAAAGTATAACGTCTACTGCTTCACCACAGTATAATGAAAAATGTTTAATAACCAGTAATGTTCAACAAAGTAGTGTGGACCACAAGATTTCTAAAATGTATGTGACTACTATAACAGATACAGTATCACATAGAATGTATCTAATGTTGCGCAAAGCTCATGACACCGAAGCTAATTTATGTAGCATATAATATGCCAAGTGTATTCTGCCATACCGGTGTCTGACCAAGACACCCAATGAGATTTGACATGGTATATATCCATTTATCGGGAGCCCCGTGGGTAGTGAACGCTACTCACCCGGATAGGGATAATTAGTCCCAATAGATCTATTTATAACATTCACGCCTACTTAACCAGTACAGTCGGTCAGGAAATTGACAATTCATGATAGTTCGGGTAAGAGAGTGGTCTAATCGCTACTTGTGTCCAATGAAGAAATAACCATTGTATTCATAAACAACTTTAAATACTTAAATCCATAAGTAGAAAGAGTGTGATATCAATCAAGTAACCATGTTTGTAAATGAGTATAAGTATGAGTATGTAAACAAGTTGTAATGAGCATGTATTCTCCCCCGAGATTGATAAAGTAATTGTAAAACAAGTGAAAGAGGGGCTATAAACTCACATCCATGTTGTAGAACGATTGGCAGAAATGCACATATAGCACAACACAAACGAAAACCAAAACGGCTCGACCAAAAAGTTGCAGTTTATCTTAACGGCTAAGACCCCCTAGCCTAGGATAATGTATTTGGGTTTTCCGATGGATGATTACATCAACGCGACACGTTGATAAAAGGATTTGGATTTCAAGTTGCAAGAGTTTGGTGGTTGGTTAAATAAAATAAATCGAAAAGTAAACACAAGGTATGTAATATATTCAGTATATATTACATATGAAAAATGGACAAGTATATATTTCATATGGTGAATTATATAACAAAGACATATAACCAAAAGAAAAATCGAGGTATATAATACTCTGCGAGTATTATATAAGGAATGTAAGAAAAATAATTGAAACAAAATAATTTGACACGTTTTTGGAAATCACCAATTAAATTAATAAAACGTTCTTGTATAAAAGTAAACACACGTTTTAAAGTTTCGAATTAGATAAATGACATTTTTAAAGTTTTCTACAAAAGTTATGAATTTTGTCTTTTAGTTGAGAATTATAAAATAACATTTTATAATTTAGTGTTTCGTTACGCGTTTTAACTAAACAAGTTGCTTTGTTTATAAAAGTATAGGTTTCGTTTATTCACCGGTTTATTGTATAATTACAATTTAATAATCTTAAAACTATAGAAATTTATATAAATTTCGACATGACCTTTTCGTTTATACAACGTTTTCCATATTTACAAAATTTAACGTTTTCCCCCTTAATCAAATAGATGTTGCAATATCCGTGTTTTTCAATATATATCTAAACAAGATAAAATAATAAATAAAATAGCAAAACCAAACGCACCCTACTCGGTTGTTTCGCAGCCAACCAAACGCACCCTAGCTGCTGTTTAAACCCAGAAACAAACACCCCTTTGGGGCGGTTAAACCCAAAACCAAACACCCCTGAAAACCGTAAAACCAAACGCACCCTATTCGATTTTCTGCTAACCCAAACGCACCCTAAAGGTTTTTAAAACCAAACGCACCCTTGTGGCTGTTTTACATAACCAAACGCACCCTTGTGGCTGTTTTACACAGCCAAACGCACCCTTGTTATGGTGGTGACGAGGTGTCAGCCGTGGAGGTGGTGGCTGTGAGGTGGTGGCAAGGATGACGGGAGTGATGTGGTGGTGGGAGTAGTGTCGTGGGGATGGAGATGAAGGTGGTGTTCGGATAATGGTAGTAGTAGTACGATGAAGGTGATGGTGGCGAGGTTGCTGTGGTGTCGGTGGTAGGTGTGTCGGTGTGCAGATAGTGATGGTGGCGTGAGGGTGGTTGTAGCAGTGGCGTAGGGATAGAGATGAAGGTGACGAGTTGGTGGTTGGCGCAGTGGAGATGACGTGGGGTAATGATCATGTTGGATCAGAGGTGGGTTGGTGATGGAGGGGCGGCTGGTGGTCGGCGGCAGGTGGCCGGAAAATAGCCGAAGCGACACCAGAAAACCTAAAGGAGGGAGGAGATGGTGGCTAGGGTTTTGTATTAAATGAAATGAAACCCTAATTGTTTTGATATTATAATGTAAAGTTATAAAAAATATAGAAAATGTATAATAGTTTAGGGGGTTTCTGGTAAATATTACCACAGGGACTGAAAACGTAACTTTTGGTAAATAATGGTTCGGGACTCGTTTAAGATACTTAACGGATGATTTAAAACACAAAACTTGCGCCATTGCGTTCCAAATGATTTTTCCTATAAAAATGAGTATTCACTTGATAGTATTTCATAAATGTTTTTATAAAACTCATGTAAAATGTTTATCAATTATTGGGTATCGCCTTTTAGCTTTGACCGTAAAATAAGTTTTAACTTGTACTTTCGCGTTTTAAAATAAACGCTTTTGAATAAAATGATAAATAATTTATTAAATATTTTTATATAATAAAATGTGATAATTAAATATGATTTAATTATTTTTGTGTCGGTACGCGTTGTTCTCGTTTCGTTTCTAAAATCTTGCCTTACTGACGGGGCTTACAATTACAGTCATTTCGCTCTCGTTTCTCGGGGTCTCGGGCCACTCCAAAAACTAAAAATGTTGTCCAGAATGTCTGTTCGGACAAAACTAAAAAGTTGTCCAGAATGTCGTTTTACATCAAATCTTTTGAATCCGAGTTGTGAAAACGTGATTTAGCGGGTCATTTTTGATAAGTCAACTTGGGAATAACATATATCTTCTCGTTTTCAAGTCAAATAAGTTAAAAATAAATTTGCACATGAGAGATATGTAATAATAATTATCATTTATTATTCAAATATGTTCCGAAAAATTACCAGTTACGCGGTAATCGTTTTTATGTGACAATAAAATATCAAAAGTCAAAAAGTCAAGTCGGACCCAAAAAGTCAAAGGGTAAAATAGTCATTTTAAATTTCAAAAATTGTTGGATGTTACAGTACCTACCCCTTAAAGGAATCCCGTCCCGAGATTCGATTCTTGTTAACCTATAGTGTGATCAGGAAAAGATTTCAGATTTAATAACCAGTTTTTAAACATGGCGTTGATAACTTTAGTTAGCAAAATTAGATGTTTCGACACTTCTCAATATACCAAAATTTTTGGTTAGGCTTGACCAGGATATTTAATCCATCAAAATAGGTATCTCAAAAAAAAAGTTATCATTACAGGTTTTATGATTGATATAATCGCGTTAAAAAGAGAGTCTCTTAATAGTGAAAACATCAAAAAGAAAGTGTAGTCGGGTGAGTATGTTTGTATAAAGTTTTAAATGTTCTAGGACAGAGTCTAGTTTCTTATATCTGTAATGTTCGATGATTAATATCGGACGAGGCTAATGGATGTAAGTATTCAACTTACTTAGGCGGTACTAGGATGTATCATGACTTAAATGATTGTACTATTGGTCTGAAATGAATAGTTCGACTAGATGTTTCGTCGATCGGTGTTAATCTGATTTAAGGGGGGTTGCATTACCTATTGGATACAGTTGTACAAGTTGGGACCGCTCCAAGACCCAACAACAACAACCATATCGACAATAACTATAACAAATACTGATGGGATGCAGAGAGTGAGGACATTTCGAGATACAATATCCCCATAATAAAGTTCAACAAATAGGAGGAGCTCACGGGAGAGCTTATGCGATAGACGGCGGAATATGGTACTCGGTCATTAATTCGAGGATGAATCAAATCTATTAGCTCAAGAGTGTAGCCAGTCTGTTAGCTCCACAAACAGTTCATGATTGTAAGGATTTGTAACGGCAAAAGTAATAACTTAAGAATGAGATAAGGTGGTTCCAAGTTAGGCCTTGAGATTTTTGCTGAGTGGTAAGACACCATTGTGTTTCTAGATCTTTTTGACGGATTCCGATGATTATTGGGTTCAAGTTCGTACTCGTTTCATATTGAATACCATTAAGCTCACTCATTTATAATTTCTTATTTACACAAAGAAGCATCTAAATTTATATAAGTAAGAAATAATAAACTTATGGTTTGGTGATTTACAATTTATTTATTTAAATGCAGAGGCGTCTCAATCCTTTCAAATAAAGAGATTATAAATCATCATATTTAATAATTTCTGATGCAATACACGTACTGACATAACCTTCAAGGTGGTGGATGACATGACGATGCTGGTGCTTTAATGAGTATGAAACGAATGTTTGAAACTCGTCTTTGGAGACGGGGAGTAAAACTATCAGGCGAGATCGACATAGTGTTCCAAAATAGTTGATGAGTATATAGTTATAGTAAATAATATAGAAGTCTTTAGGAACGAGTTAACATATCTCATATCAATCCTCCTATTACAAGTTTCGCCCATACAAGACTTGTAATACTTAGATTCATACATAATCCTATGTAAACAAAATTGTGACGATTTTCGCGTAATACGATATTGTATGAAGTCTTGAAAAAAAAAAATTTAGAGACCATTGTTTAACTTACAATGTAGTGAGACCATTGTGCAACTCACAATGTCTAAAAAGTAAAATAAGACCATTGTGCAACTCAAAATGTCTTAAGAAATGTTCTGGTATTTATATAAATAACTCTTATATAAATAAACGCACAATATACGCAAAAGGGATGTAAGCATATATTTTATATATATGTATGTCATGTAAGCACTTAATGTAACAAGTAATGTAAGCAAGTAGTGTGTATGCACTTTGAAAATGTTTGATGTGATGCAATGTTTGTGAAAACGGTTATAGTCTAGGGTAAAATATGCAACCTAGTTCTCTATAACCAGTGCTCTGATACCAATCTGTAACACCCCAAAAAATGTGTCACAGCAGAAATATGTCCGGGAGTGTTACTTCATAATACAACAGTACAAGATACAAGAGAACAACCTTTAAATGTGTCGTTTGAAGTGTAATCTCGTTGATTTTCTTGAAATTGATATAACATTTGTCTCATAATTGCATCACAATGAAACGCTTGAAAGCAATATAACAAAATTTGATCAGTTGTATGTAAGTATAAATCCATGAATGAAATCTTGCCAATTTAGACTCCAATGCACATCAAGTACGCCAAGCATCTAATTCACCTAAGAAAAACATGCTTAAAAGTGTCAACATAAAGTTGGTGAGTTCATAGATTTTTGTAAGTATAAACGTTGAAATCAAGAGATTTATAAAGTATGCATGACTAGTTCAATCCTTATAATAGTCGCAAAAAATGTACGTGTAAATGTAGAACCGAAAAAGTATAATGTCTACTGCTTCACCACAATATAATGAAAAATGTTTAATAACCAGTAATGTTCAACAAAGTAGTGTGGACCACAAGATTTCCAAAATGTATGTGACTACTATAACAGATACAGTATCACATAGAATGTATCTAATGTTGCGCTAAGCTCATGACACCGAAGCTAATTTATGAAGCATATAATATGCCAAGTGTATTCTGCCCTACCGGTGTCTGACCAAGACACCCAATGAGATTTGACATGGTATATATTCGTTTATCGGGAGCCCCGTGGGTAGTGAGCACTACTCACCCAGATAGGGATAATTAGTCCCAATAGATCTATTTATAACATTCACGCTTACTTAACCAGTACAGTCGGTCAGGCAATTGACGGTTCATGATAGTTCGGGCAAGAGAGTGGTCTAATCGCTACTTAGGCAACACGTAAACAGGAGATGATAACCCAAAACACTTGTATCCAATGAAGAAATAACCATTGTATTCATAAACAGCTTTAAATACTTAAATCCATAAGTAGAAAGAGTGTGATATCAATCAAGTAACCGAGTTTATAAATGAGTATATGTATGAGTATGTAAACAAGTTGTAATAAGAATGTATTCTCCCCCGAGATTGATAAAGTAATTGTAAAACAAGTAAAAGTGGGGCTATAAACTCACCTCGATGTAGTAGAACGATTGGCGGAAATGCACATATAGCACAACACAAACGAAAACCAGAACGGCTCAACCAAGAAGTTGTAGTTTATCTTAACGGCTAAGACCTCCTATCCTAGGATAATGTATTTGGGTTTTTCGATGGATGATTACATCAACGCGACACGTTGATAAAAGGATTTGGATTTCAAGTTGCAAGAGTTTGGTGGTTGGTTAAATAAAATAAATCGAAAAGTAAACACAAGGTATGTAATATATTCAGTATATATTACATATGAAAAATGAACAAGTATATAATTCATATGGTGAATTATATAACAAAGACAAATAACCAAAAGAAAAATCAAGGTATATAATACTCTGCGAGTATTATATAAGGAATGCAAGAAAAATAATTGAAACAAAATAATTCGACATATTTTCGGAAATCACCAATTAAATTAACAAAACGTTCTTGTATAAAAGTAAACACATGTTTTAAAGTTTCGGATTAGATAAATGACATTTCCAAAGTTTTCTACAAAAGTTATGATTTTTGTCTTTTAGTCGAGAATTATAAAATAACATTTTATAATTTAGGATTTTGTTTCCTTGCCGGGTTTTAGCTATAATAGTTATCTCATTTGTAAAAGTATAGTTTTCGATTATTCACCGGTTTATTGTATAATTACAATTTACTAATCTTAAAACTATATAGCTTTGTCATTTTATCGAGTTTATAAAATAATAGAGGTTTTAGTGAAACATTACTAAGTATAGAAATTTATATAAATTTTGACATGACCTTTTCGTTTATACAACGTTTTTCATATTTACAAAATTTAACGTTTTCCCCCTTAATCAAATAGATGTTACAATATCCGGGTTTTTCAATATATATCTAAACAAGATCAAATAATAAATAAAATAGTAAAACTAAACGCACCCTACTCGGCTGTTTCGCAGCCAACCAAACGCACCTTAACTGTTGTTTAAACACAGAAACAAACATTCCTTTGGGGCTGTTAACCCCAAACCAAACACCCCTGAAAACTGTAAAAACAAACGCACCCTATTCGATTTTCTGCTAACCCAAACGCACCCTAAAGGTTTTTAAAACCAAACGCACCCTGGTGGTTGTTTTACACAGCCAAATGCACCCTTGTGGCTGTTTTACACAGCCAAGCGCACCCTTGTGGCTATTTTACAAATCCAAACGCACCCTTGTTATGGTGGTGACGAGGTGTCAGCCGTGGAGGTGGTGGCTGTGAGGTGGTGGTTGTGAGGTGGTGCCAAGGATGATGGGAGTGATGTGGTGGTGGGAGTGGTGTCGTGGAGATGGAGATGAAGGTGGTGTTCGGATGATGGTAGTGGTGGTGCGATGAAGGTGATGGTGGCGAGGTTGCTGTGGTGTCGGTGGTAGGTGTGTTAGTGTGTAGATAGTGATGGTGGCGGTGGCAGTGGCGTGGGGATAGAGATGAAGGTGACGAGTTGATGGTTGGCGCTGTGGAGATGACGTGGGGTAATGATGATGTTGGATCGGAGGTGGGTTGGTGATGGAGGGGCGGCTGGTGGTCGGCGGCAGGTGGCCGGAAAATGACAGAAGCGGCACCGGAAAACCTAAGGGAGGGAGGAGATGGTGGCTAGGGTTTTTGTATTAAATGAAATGAAACCCTAATTGTTTTGATATTATAGTGTAAAGTTATAAAAAAATATAGAAAATGTATAATAGTTTAGGGGGTTTCTGGTAAATATTACCACAAGGACTGAAAACGTAACTTTTGGTAAATAATGGTTCGGGACTCGTTTAAGATACTTAACGGATGATTTAAAACACGAAACTTGCGCCATTGCGTTCCAAATGATTTTTCCTATAAAAATGAGTATTCACTTGATAGTATTTCATAAATGTTTTTATAAAACTCATGTAAAATGTTTATCAATTATTGGGTATCGCCTTTTAGCTTTGACCGTAAAATAAGTTTTAACTAGAACTTTCATGTTTTAAAATAAACGCTTTTGAATAAAATGATAAATAATTTATTAAATATTTTTATTTAATAAAATGTGATAATTAAATACGATTTAATTATTTTTGTGTCGGTACGCGTTGTTCTCGTTTCTAAAATTTTGCGATGGTATTTCAGTCATTTTTGGCTCGTTTTCGGGTCTCGGGCAAAACTAAAAAGTTGTTCGGAATGTCGTTTTACATCAAATTGCTTTAGAGTCCGAGTTGTGAAAATGTGATTTAGCGGGTCGTTTTTGATAAGTCAACTCAGGAATAACATATATCTTCTCGTTTTCAAGTTAAATAAGTTAAAAATAAATTTGCACATGAGAGATATGTAATAATAAATATGATTTATTATTTAAATATGTTCTAAAAAATTACCGGTTACGCGGTAATCGTTTTTATGTGACAAAAGTTAAAAAGTCAAGTCGGACCCGAAAAGTCAACGGGTTAAATAGTCATTTAAAATTTCAAAAATTGCCGGTTGTTTCAAAAACCTATTCGAACCATAAAGACTCAAAAAAGATGATTTTTTTTGAGTTTTTCAAAGATTTTCTTGTACAACTAACCTATACTAAGATAAACAAAGAAGAAATTTGAGAGCTTTATGGTTTTAGAACACACAAAAAAGTAAACACTTCCTTGTTTGGTTCGAACCACACACGAACAAGAAGAAAACAACCAATAAACGCACACAAGACCTACTAAATCACCCAATGGCTCTTGATACCAATTGTAGAATACATTTAATATCTAAACTCATAATCAAATGAAAAAGAACTAGAGAGAGAAAGTTGAAGGATTAACACTTTTAGAGAGAGAAAGGAAGAGAGAATATTAGCTTGAATGAAATGAAAAAGTGAACAACCAACACCCTCCCCATGTGTGGAGAGGGTACTTATACAATGACTATGGCCGGCCATGGGCCCTTGCGTGAGCTAGTCATGGGCCTTGGGCCTTTATACATACTTCAGGTTCCAAAAACTATACTACGAGCTATCTTACGATATTATGGAAGTGACCAATACTTTTTGTATTCCTAACAAAATGTGTACTTTAGGAATTAATATTAAAAAATAAAACTTTACATGCCCCCGGTTTATATACTACCACTCCATCTCTCTTTCTCTCTATCTAAAAAACATACCATCTCCATCTCTCTTGCTCTCTCTTTAAAAATAAAACATTTTACTCTCTCTCTCTCTCTCTCTCTCTATCTCTCTCTCACACACTCAATGCATGGTGGTTTATCTGGCTTTGGCATGGTCGTTTTGTTGGGTTGTTACAGATGACAATAGTTTGTGTTGATCGGTGGTTTGGTTAGGATCCTGAGACTGCGATGCTCTTTAGTAAAGTCGTTAATTCTAATCCTCAAAAAATATAAAGGAAGGTACAAATTGTTTATACCAAAGTCAAAAGAAATAAATTATTAGATTAGGGTTTTGTTTCAATTTGGGGGGTTTGGTCAATTTTTTTTCTCATTTATAGATTTTATTCGTTTTTATAAACTTTAGGTTTATTTGTGGGTCATAAGTTACTTAATGGTTATAATTTTTTTGGTTTTGTTAGAATTAGGGATTGGTGTTGTTGGAATTAGGGTGTTTGGGTTGAAAGTTATAGTTTGTGTTTGTTGCCTATTTGCTTGATGTGTCTTGCATCGGCACACATTTCCTTTGCGTTATTGGATCATGATCGGTGAAAGCAACCCGTGTCTTGGCGGGGCATCACAACATCGTGTTTGTAGCCATGGCGTGTCGAATACCCTTTTTTCCATATATTGCATTTTATGGATGATTTACTTATTGATGAGTGTTTGGTGTGCATTTATTATTTTAAGAATACAATAGGTCGTCGGATCATCGAGGGTGAAAGCTATCCATATCTTGGCGGGGCATCACGAGTTTGTGTTTCCAGCCATGGCGGGTCGATACCTCTTTATCCGCCAAGCATCTCAACACATGGTAGTTATGGAACTTGTGAGAGAAGCACCTAAGTAGAGGAGGGAGCGGTATGGCAAATATCGCTGGAAGAGAAGATGTTGTTACTCTGCTCTCAACATATCTCACCAGCGACTGTGGTCGCTTTTTAGTAAAGGTATTTAATAATAGATGAGCCAAGGGGGTTTGTTTAGTAGTGGTGGTTTTGTTGGTGCAATTATTGTTGGGTATTTGGTTGCCGATGAAAAATGCCAATTTCTTATGTTAGTGGTCGGATACCCATTTATCTGGGTTTTTGCAATGTGGCTTGACAAGCTTAATAGGCTTGTAGTCACGGCGGTTAGTCTCCTTTTTTTCCACCAGGATGTATGTGTAAAAATGTGGAAGACGGTGTGTTTGCTTTCTTGAAAAATATCAATGTGTATAGTCTCACCTTTTGATGTTGCCTTTGATATTGTCTGCTTAAAATTACGATTTTTCATTAGGCTTGCTTATACTTTCGGCTTATGCTCCTTCGATGCCACCGCTCTGTTTGTTGCCACTGTCCATGGCGTGCCACGATAGTGGCGTGTGCGTGACGATGGTCATAGACTGATAGGCTGCAAAATGAATCAACATGTATAATACCTTTAATAAAAACCTATTACCAAATGGGGTACATGATGTGTTGTAGTGTAGGGTTGTTTTTTATATGATTCAAGTTTTAAATTTATATTTTGCCGACTCAACAAAAAACAACACTTTAACGGGCGGTGTACCCGATCGGTAGTAGTTTCGTGGTAAGTAGGGTGTCGATCACTGAGAGTGAGGTTAAATCTATCAATTTAATTAATATCTTGGTTATCTAATCAATGTTAATTCTATTCTAATCCTATGTTAAACATATGTCAGTCTAAATCCCAATTCTAATGGAAAAGGGGGGTTTTCAGCCTAAGAGACTGGCACTATAACACCCCCATTTTTACAATATAGCAGAGGAAGCTAATCTGGGGTATTACTTCATAGTACAACAGTTACAATCATAGAAAACGACTGAAAAGAGACGTTTTTAAAAGATACGTTATCATTTATTTAAAATCAGAGTTTTACAAAGGCAGATCCCAAAATCTAGAAACATAAAATGTGAATGATAACAAGTTTTAGCCATCTTCAGGTCCATGCCATTCCGTGCCATAAGTTGCTCAATTACCTGAGATAAACATGCTAAAAAGTCAACACAAATGTTGAGTGAAATTTATAGGTTTGAAATGTAATAGTTGAATACAAGTTATCATAATGGAAATATTTGCATTACAGGGACAATTATTATGGAAAACAGTATGGAAAACAGTATTATCATGGAGAACAGTTGAATGCAAGTTTAATGGTAAGTGGGTTACGTTGTTATATACCCGTTATTGGTAATAATTGCAACAAATACAATTATCATGGAAAAATGGTAACATTATTATTGCACCTAAGCTCATGACATCAATACGTTAACAGGGAAGATCACCGTAGTGATATTGGTTAGGGACAGATGTCCCAATGGAAAAGGTAACTTGCCAAGGTTACCCATTAGGTCAAATATAGTGTGTTTGGCTATCCCATGAATGGGTATACAAACGGGAGCCGTCACCCCCAATAAATCTTTTCACAATATTCGCGCTCACTCGCAATGCAAGTAATTAATGATTCATGATATGGAAATAATGGCACTAGAAGCTACTTAGGAAATAATATATCTGGATAGCATACAGTTGGAAAAACACTTGCATTCATGGTTTATATCAGGTATCACATGTTTATAAAGTATTCAAAAGATTGAAATATGGGGTTATGAATTCATAAAGTCTTTAAATGTAATCACATTGATAAAAGATAAACGAGTATGTAAAAGAGTTTGTAACAAGCATGTATCCCCCTCGCGGGTTTATAAAACATGTAAATAAGTAAAGGCGAGGTTATGAACTTCACAATATCGGTTTTAAGTACTTGTGTATATTAAAAACAATTGAGCATGTATCCCCCTCGTAGGTTTATAAAGCATGTAAATAAGTAAAAGCGAGGCTATGAACTTCACCTAATAGGTAGTTGTAATAAATATTTCAAAATAAAAGCTGACGATTTTATCACGATCTTAACAGGGAAGGTTGATATGGCAAAATGATAGTAAACAACCACGTCACGCAACCTGAGTAAATATGTCGAGTCTTAGGAAGATTGTACTCTAGAACTTTGATTCTAAGAGTTTAATATCGTTATGAGTTTGATTGAAGATTTTGGAATTATTGTATCACCGTTCGGGCCATCATATTTCAGAAGTCATTCAGTAAACGTTTGAAGAGCTAGGGCACTTTAAATCGTAAACCCAACAACTTAGTCAAAACGTAATACCAAGATGTAAACACCTAATATGAGCTCCCTAGTATGTGATGCGTTTATAATTGGTTTTAAGCGTTTTTGCTTGATAACTGGAACGATAAGCCGTCAACCGTTTAATTAAAGTATGAACTTCACAATATCAGTTTTAAGTACTTGTGTATATTAAAAACAATTGAGCATGTATCCCCCTCGCGGGTTTATAAAGCATGTAAATAAGTAAAAGCGAGGCTATGAACTTCACAATATCGGTTTTAAGTACTTGTGTATATTAAAAATAATTGAGCATGTATCCCCCTCGCGGGTTTATAAAGCATGTAAATAAGTAAAAGCGAGGCTATGAACTTCACCTAATAGGTAGTTGTAATAAATATTCCAAAATGAAAGTTGACGATTTTATCACGATCTTAACAGGAAAGATTGATATGGCAAAATTATAGTAAACAACCACGTCACGCAACCTGAGTAAATATGTCGAGTCTTAGGAAGATTGTACTCTAGAACTTTTAGGGTTTAAAATAACGATTCGTTAAGCTAGAAACCAAAACGGGTCGAATTAGGGTTTTTAAACGAAAACGCGTAGGTTTTTAATCCAAATTCTTTCAAAAATCAATAAATTTGTTATATTAACATTAGTTGAGCATGTTAGGATAGATTATAACAACATTTAGCCATTATAACTTTTAGATTAATGAAAAACACAAAATTAGGGTTTCGGGTGTACGGTTTTGGATCAAAATAGAAAATGAGCATGAATTGAGTTATAAAACTTTAACAAGAGTATATTTAGGATCATATGAACATTATAAGAGTGTAGGAGCAGGTATGAAGATCATAGAACCTGGGTTTGAGCTTATAGCTTAGAAAGGGGTCGAAATCGGGACTTTTAGCTTCGTACGCCTAGAATAACTACTCCCGGGCTTCTCTTCTTGATCTCACCCCTCTCGGGCTTAGTTAAGTCTTTAATCAGTCATCATTTTCTTCAGTGATGCCCTGGATGGCATGAGTGTTCTAGTAGTTAGTGGTCTTAACATGGGCATTCCACCATGTAATGATGCATCATCTTGAAGAGTGCAAGTCGCGAATTTATCTTGATAGTTGCTGGGCAATTCGCTAATGCTAATACACAAAATCTCTATTTTCTCAAAACCATCGAGTGAGTCTGTCAACTCCCTCAGTGCCTTTGAAGTCCATATGTTTGCATTTTCAAGATTTCAGTGGTAAGAGCTTTCGCGAGCAGTTTGGGCTGGCCTTGGTCTGACACATTGATATTGTAGCCATTCCTTAACCCTCTTGGTTCTACTTAGCCATTGCATCAAGCAAATCTTGATCAATTAAGGCCTGAAAGTTGTGCCTCAGTAACGGTGGTGGTGGTGTTTCATTTGGAGTGGTGTAGCTGGTGGGGACCTCGGGTTTGACCTTGTGGCTCTCGTTGGTGCAATTTTCTTCATTCACAAGACAATCAACTACGTTAGATTTCATACAATCATTAATGTGACATAACATATGCGTCTTAAATTAAAGAAGATCAACATCACACAGTAATGAAAAATATAAACCAAACAAGATCGAAATTACATAATACATCATTCCATATATAATCAGGCAAAGTTATACATGATCTATTTGGTTCAAAATGATTCCTATCGCTAGGTTACAAAATGAAAATCAACATAGAGCCCTACTAGCCGGGAGTTACCAGTAATACTTAGTAGGCTATACATGATAGCCAATCAAAAACAAAAGATCTATACAGGATAGCTAACCAAAACAAAAGATCTATACGCCTGCTAGCTTTGGGGTAACCCATAAACTTAACAGACAGCATAGTAGTTACAAATTTATAACATAATCTTAGGAACTGCTACCAGTGTCTCCAATGTGTCAATGGTGCTCCCAGCCTCCAAGCCTTGGTAGCATGATAGGTCTGAACAGCCAATTCATCTGCAGCCTGACGCTGCCACTCGTGGCGACGCGCCTCAGTCTCTAATACTGTAACTTGTGCCTCTAATGTCCTACAGTGAGCCTCAGACCTAGCCAAGGCCTGACGAGTCTCCATACCCTCTTGCTCGTAAGCAAGTCTCTCTCTCTCCGCAATACGCAATCTCAGCTCTCAACTGCACGAATCCTTCAGGGATGTGATGTCGGTTGTGCTAATCTTGAACTCACCCTAGTTGCAAACATTCTACCTGGTAAGTGAACCCTTCCTGTAGACCAACTCTTAGGCGGTCATAATCCTCCTCTCAAGTATCTAGTGAGTCTGGTCTCTATTTTATGGTGGGATCCTGGCTGTCTCGCTAGGTAGCCAGTAAGCAAAACTCTCTCCATTATCACTCCCGGATCTGGGTGTAGTAAGTAGTCCATGTAGCCTCTTCCAGGCGCGCGTTTTGCGTCAGCCTTCGGAATATTAGCTTGAGGTAGTAGATGGTGGCAGGTGGAGGTATAGGTAATAAATGATGGGTTATGTCCCTGATGGGGTGTAGTAGATTGGATAGTAGGCTGATTGATGCTACATCCCTCATCCAACATCGTGTGCTCTTAGGACTAAGAGGTTGAATACTGAGCCAAAAAAGGATGTTGATATGGTGGACCTAATAAAAATTCCCACTAATTCTAAATAGGTGCCTCATCCTCGGCTGACACTAAATCTCAGGATTGCCAAGGGCTCAGGAATGTACACTGTATATGGTCCTCTGGTACATTCTCTGGATGTCGTTGTGCCTGCTCGAACCAAACTGTTGGGCAAGCCTCTCGTATGGATCCTTGGATTGGAATACTCAAGACGCGCTCAGAGTGAACAGACATATTGGTAAGGCAGAATTTGCTGACCATGATTACGTTGTGACAGCAGAAATAACTTATTATGAGTATATTATATAGGCTCTTATTGTATATACGTTAATATATTTATAACAGTATATCAGTTATGAAATGCATCTTAGTCCCACTTAATTGCAACAATAGTGTATGCATGAATGTATGCCATATGTATGTTCCCGTGTAACAAACCGTTGTATGAATTCGTTGTTTGAAAATGGTTATAGTCCAGGCAAAAACATTGACCTGGTTCTCTATAAACCTCTGACTTTGATTACCAATCTGTATCAACCCCCAAATTGGGTCGAAGCTAGGCAAACATGTAATCAATGTAAAATATCCACTTGCGTCCAATTTGTAAAACAAAGCATGTTTCCACCGTAAATAAATAGTAAATCTGTAAAACTATAAAAAGTGTAGGGCTATGAACTCACCTCAAGTGAGTGGTCTGATAATTTATATCAAGTGTGGGAATGCTTCACGATTATTCCCGAATGCAACCTAATTAAATATAGGTCGTATAATCCAAAACGTAACCCAATGCATCCTTGGCACCTCGTGCCTATTGACCTCCTGAAAACATTGCTTAAAACGTCAACAAAAATGTTGGTGAATTCATAGGTTTATGTATTTAAATTATGCAGGACCGCAAGACTTTCCCGTGATGTTACAACATATGCAAACAATCACAAAACCAGATTACATTTACACTAAGCTCATGACACTGAAGCTCGACAGTCTTGTTCGCAAAATATTGCTACTCAGCCCGAAATGATGTTCTAACCCGAAACATCCCTGATTCGACATGCTATAACGTTCGTTCCCGGTGATAGCTAGTCACCCGAACGGGGAGGTCGTTTCCCAAATAGATCTATTAAATAACATTCGCGCTCACATAATGTAATTCCCAACTACATCTATGCAATTGACAGTTCATGATAATGGGCTTAACTTGGGTTATCGCTACTTAGGCAAACATGTAATCAATGCAAAATATCCACTTGCGTCCAATTTGTAAAACAAAGCATGTTTCCACCCCAAATAATAGTAAATCAGTAAAACTGTAAAAAGTGTGGGGCTATGAACTCACCTCAAGTGAGTGATCTGATAATTTATATCAAGTGTGGGAATGCTTCACGATTATTCCCGAATGCAACCTAATTCAATATAGGTCGTATAAGTACCGAGTACTTTAATTAATAACATTATATAATCCTATAGTTGTTACATCGTACTATCGTTCGGGCTATCATAATTTAAGAGGTCATGACATGACGTACGAGGAGTTAGGACACTTTAAATCGTAAATCCAACAACTCGTCGATACGCCATCCGAAGAGGCCTCATTATGAAACTCCCTAGTATTATAGCACTTTGATAACCACGTAATATTCTATATAGCATAATCACCGACTAATCGTTTTAGTAAAATAATATTTATAAAGTGAAAACGTTTATAAATATACTTTTCGTAAAAATGACCTAATTTGGTCGTTTTAAGTCCGTTGCTCGCGTTTCTTACGTCCACGTCTTCGTAGTAAGACGAGTGATCAAAATATTACATTTTCAAGTTTTTGATATTCTGCGATGAATAGTGTTTTTACTGTTCACAACAGCTCCTTACTCGTTTTAGGGTTTTAATTAGCGTAAACTTGTAATCGTAATAATATTTGTTTAATCCGATTAGTGATATCCTATCCGAGTCGTATTTGTTATTAAAAGATGTATTAATATTTTTATAAAGTTGGTCCGCTGATAAATAGTACTTTTACTGTTCAAAGTTTTATAAATTTACTTTTATAAAACTATAATATCGTAAACGTCGTAGTCTATTTCGTTATAGTTCCGTTTTTAGCGATTCTTTCGAGTACGATCTCGTAATTAAAAGTTATATCATATTTTAGATGTTTTAAAAATATTAGTTTCTGTAATGAATAGTAAATTTTATAAAAATAGTTTTATAAAAGTATTTATAGTCGTAAACTCGTAATTAACGTATCTTTTTCGTTATTAATCGGTTTTTCGAGTTTCTTATCATTTTGGAATCGTCACGAGGCTTAATATTTTATATGAGTTCAAACCCACTGTAAATGAAATTCCGAACTAAAACACCCTTTATTATCCAAATGTATTCAGTTATAAAAAGCTTGTTTTTTCATTAACTTTATAAACCCCTAATTATACTTAAACATGTTAATACTTAACCATATGTTTAACATACTTTACATCCATTTTTACCATGATATAGATGACCATATGACATAAGAAAAAGTGCATAAATTCATAAACATAAGTGATAACTCATTTTACATATTAAAAAGTCCTAAGTGGTGATTAGCATTAATAACATCTTACAACATAAAATAATTGGATAAAAAAAGTATAAAGGAATTATGAATACCTTAGGGATGATGTATGTGATAGAAATAAGTGCTAAACCGATTTAGACGCAAAACCAAAGCTTACAAGCTTATAAACCCTAGATAGGGGTTTGAAACCCTAATCTTCCATTTTCTTCTTAAATCCTTGCAAATGATGAACCAATGCTTGTAAACACCTTAGTGTGCCTTAGGATTGATGTGTATAGGCTTGTATGGATTGTAGAAAAATTTTGTATGATTTGTTTGGATGGCTTAGAATGAGCCGTGGGTTTTGGCTTAAAAGGAAGAAAGAAAGAAAATTTTGTTAAGATGTAAAGAGTGTTAGTAAACTTCACATGTGCAAGTGGTATTTATAGGAGAAGTGAAAGAGATATTTGTGTTAGTTTTGCATACTTTGACCAAGACAATTCAAAGGTGGGGGGTTCTTGACCGTGGATTCAAGGGACAAGCTAGGGGAGGGAAACAAGGTTTAATGGTATGTTTTATGTGTTCCCTTAATTAGATCATTCCCATGGTTTAATGGATGTGTTACTAGCTTATTTTCTTTCTAATAAGTTACTTTAATAATTATAAAATAAAGTGAGTAAAGTTTATATAAAAATGTAAAGTGTAGTTTTTATATAAAGTATACTTGTAATGTCTTGGTTATTTTGTAAAGTATTTGTTATCTTGAGAATACTTATGAGACGTATATATATATATATACATATGCATAAAGTTTTATAAACTTCGATCATTGTATATAAACGTAGGTATTTGTTGAAGCGTACGTAAATTTTTAGGGTTCTGGGAAAACCTAATTGTCATTTATCGCGAAACGTAAACGCTTTCACGTATCCGATAAAATAACTTGTGTAATGTTAATAATTATCCTCAAAATAATTACTTAACCCTTGTTTGACGTAAACAATAATTTGCTTGATGCCCGTTTACGTTAACTGATTATTTCTAGTTTACGCGATTTAACTTAACGATTTCCATTAAAAACAAACGCGTACAATACAAAAAAATAAATAGCGACTTTATTAACATCGTACATTGTCCTAAAACACGGGGTGTTATAAATATTCTTAAAGTGGTTTTCAAAATTGTTAAACATAATTTTTCAAGTGCTTTAAATTTCAAATACTTATGGTATCTTTCAACACTTTCAAAATTTTATGTTCAATACTCCCTACTCATGAAACTTTCAAAAGCCAAATTATTTTTTATAAGTGGATCAATTTTTTAAGGGAGAGCTTTTAAAAACAAAGCCTTTAATATTTTTGGGTACATCTCGTGAATGTCAATTTTTATGTATCCTAAAACATTCAGTGGATTAAAAAGTGGTCAGTCAATGTCAAAGTCACATCATCACCACTATGCACCAGGTATTTTCAAATACTCTTGCGTTTATTTTTAGATAACGTCTACTGGTGAAAGGTATAGCATACTAGTACTTGTACTACGTGTGTTATACCAAGACACCTTAACTTCATACCTCAACATATTTGTGATGTCTTATCATTTTCTCAAATAGTGTCATATTTTCTATATGGTGACACACATATATTGTTGAAGGAGGGCAATCAGAAAAATGTTCCATAATATTCATGCTTAAACATTTTTCTCCCCATGAAACTTTTTCACGTCTCAAATTTTAATCAATTGGTATGAAAATACTAAGAGATTAGTTATTTCCATAGGGGGAGAAAATGTGACTAAAATGTGATCAAAGAAAAAGTAACATGATCTATAAGACTTAAGAGTTTGTGTGCAGACAATTAACTCTTTCCATCATGTGCTAAACAATTTCAAATATCGATGCACATATATAGGGGGATCATTTTAAAAGAATGAAACTCTCAAAGTGTTAAACGTTTTGATTTATTTCAAACACTTTGATTGATTTTCAATGGTTTTATGGTTTCGATCACTATACCCAACAACCAATTAACTCATGACATCGATGAAGTCATAAGGTGGCTAATGTTAGGTATAAGTCCTATGATCCAACCAAAACCAAAGAGATCTACCCAGGGACATTCCATAGTTAGATGAGAAGTCCTTAGGTATGATTTAGAGATGAATGAGAAAAAGGGAGTTGATTAAGACATGAGTTATCACCGAAACAATCACAACATGGTGATAGTAATGACGTCTCGGGTAACATTGAAGGAGTTGAAGAATGAAAAAGAAATGTAAGGATACAATGTGAAAAGAAAGAAGCCCTCCACACAACTTCCATTGAGGTATCTCGGGTTTACAACAAACCCGATTGCTCCTGATGTTTCGGCGGGGCATTGACCTTAGCACAGTCAAAGCACTTGCTAACATAGGTGGCAGATATCAGCTTTTATATTTGGCCACCAAATATATACTTTCTTTACGTCTTGATACATATTTCTCGAAACCTGGATGGAAGAATACATCGATTTGTGGGACTCGTGCATGGAATCGCAGTCCGCAAATCCCTTAACAAGGTAACCAACTCCTGTCATTGAGCATGGGTTCCATCCGACGAGGTTCCAACTTTTCCCTTTCTTCTAAGTGCCCATCTGGAAATTTAGCATTTTCAATCAGCAGTACCTCCAACATCCTCACTCTTTGATGTTCTCTGGTTTCCGTGCTTCAGTCTGAGCATTTCAAGATTTGCTTAGGAAGATCCAAGCTAATAGTCATGACTTGAAGTCTTGTCCTGTTACATAATCCATTTGCTCGATGAATATTTCTTAACAAAATTATCAAGACTTCTACTTTTAACACAAGTCTGTGGTTTGAAACACCTGAGAACTTTAATCCATTGATAAACTCTGATGACAAAACATATTCATCTATGCCGACGCTACGTTCACTTTAATCAATGTTGTCGCAACTCAAATAAACAATTTCTTCTCCAGAAAATCTGTCCACCAAATGATTGTTTATTGAGAACTTATGTGTGTGAATAAAGTAAGAACCAACAATAGACGTAAACAAATTCCATTATTTTTTTAATAGTATAATAAGTTATAAGTCAATGATTCGATAAAAAATTTGTCTTGTAACTATTAAAAAAATAAACGTCCACACATCGTTGTTTCTGAATTCCATTATGAACTTGCAATAATCTAAAGTAAACAATCAAATAGAGAAACACTTTGTCCCTTGATCTAAATAGTTCATATTAAGTATTTGATGAATTACATGAGAAAGAAAAGACTCAACAATTTAAATGTTAATGCAAAGAGCTTGTTTTTTCATAACCATAGAAGGTTCATACACGTTTTAGTTTTTAATAAAAGAGTTGAACCACAACACACGATGATTTGACAACTAAATATGAACCTTAAGAATGAAAAAGAGAAACTATAATGCAATAATACTGAACCACAACACATGCCAAGTCATTGTGTGTATATCTTTTTATAAACTCTTTGTAAATGTAGCATAATGACTTTGACGTACAAAAAGACCATATATAAATAATTATAACGTCGTCGAAGTATAATACAAAAATACAAATCATGTCAAAAGTCATGTCTCGAAGGTCATATATACGCTACACTCCATTTCAAAGGAGCAACACCACAATTACTACTCTTATGAGTTAAACTTATTCCAATGTCCATGTGTAAAGACTCATATAAGACAAATATTACCGAGACGCTCACATTTTGAAGGTCTTGAAACAAATCATAAACATATAGCTAATCTTAAGTCTATAATATTAGCTCAAATTGGCACTTGAATTGGTTTACAAACCATCAAATCATATGATCAAAAACCAACCAAAAATTAGAAGGGTGCAAGTGACAAACCTTAAGAAGATCAAAAATCTATTTCGCAATTGAATGTTTTTCATTGCCTTTCCCAGTGAGATTATGATTAGAGAAACAATACTCAAATAATGACAATCTACATCTTTTATGAATATATTGTAAGAAATTAAGTATTAGGTGAAAAAGATGAATTTATATATTAACAAAATTTACAAAGTTAAAGCCTTACGGACTTTCCCTTTGATAAAATGCAATTAACCAAACTATAACAGCATAAGCAATTACACCAGACCTTAAAGTCATGTTACAAACTCTATGCAACCGTACTAATCATATTTCAACTTACAAATGAAACAAAGCAAGGATGATATAGTCTACATTATGTATTAAACATTAACTCAATTGTATTTGTAAGAAAAATATAACACCCTTTAGAAACATATAGACTTAGTCAGCTTCATCTTCGAAAAACCGCGACATCATTTAACAGCTTCCTGTCACTTGGATAAAAAAATTAATATAAGAATCAACTTTATCAGTTGATTAAAGTTAGGGACATGTGCTTAATTTTAAATCTTTAAATCCAACCAACTTTCTACCCGTTTATACCATTTCATTGTATGGAGCACACTTTTATGATCGTTTTCCATAATTTTATGAACTTGGAGTTGCGACCACATCGTTTTAGAGGTGGCTGTGTTGGAACATAGCTTTGTTTTGATCCTAAATTATGAAAACAATGCAACAAAAACATGTTGATAACAAACATCCAAATAGTTGTTAACTTGTTCCCACTCATAAACACAAAATGATGGTTGTAGTGCAAGTTAATCTTACCAGATGATGCAACAAAATATGTATAGTCGTGTACAATATTCTCATTTTGTTCGGGGTTTATCCATTGCTTAATATATCAGATGCCTTGCCTAAATTTGTGTTATTTCGTAACTTTGTTAATACTCAATTTAAGTGTGAAATCAAATCTTTTTAGTGTGATCATGGTGTTGAATTTGACAACCACACATTTACATAATTTGTTTTCCTCTAAAGGCATTCAATTTCGGTTCTCTTGTCCAAAACCTCACAACAAAACGAAAAATCCAAACGAATGATTCGAACTATAAATAATCTAATTCGAACCTTGCTTTTTCAGGCTCACCTTCCCCCCACCTTTTGGGTCAAAACACTCAATATGGTCATTCACTAATTGAATATTTTACCTTCAAGTGATATTAAAAATGAAATACCTTATACCCGTTTGCTTGGAACCAACCCAGACTACAATCACTGGTACAAAAACTGGTATTGGTCACTCCAAAAATGTGTGACGATATACATATGGTCACACGTGTTTTTTTGGGTGTTTGTCACTAAAGATCACGCCACTGTAGGTCACATACGGTGACGTTAGGGAGTTCGTGGCTATTTCCATTAAAAAAGAGTGACCAAAACCCGAATATGTGTGACAAATTAAGCACAAGTTTTATTGGATTAATCAATATTAGTGATCGTAAACACTTTATAGTCACACGAATGGTTTTTGAGAGTAACTATTGTTCGTCCTTTGGCCACATAAATATATAATATATGTGACATTTGAGATGATTTATTTAAGTAAATGTGTATTTTGTGTGACTATTTCCCGTCCTGTGGCCACATGAATATATAATAAATGTGACGTTTGTGATGATTTAGTCACACAACGGGTGTTGTTTTTTTGGAGCTAGTCACATATAATTTTAAAAAAATGGCCAAAAGTGTTAATAAGTGTGACCATATGATTCTTAAATTCAAGTAAATGTGTATTTTATGTGACTATTATTCATCCAATGGTCACATGAATTTTATGTTTATGTGGCATTTTATAATATTTAGTCACACAAAGCATAGTTTTTTTTGGGATTTAGTCACATACAAGTTAACCAAAAGTGGCCAAAATGTTTAATAAGTAGACCATATGTTTTTAAATCAAGTAAGTGTATTTTGTGTGACTATTGTTCATCCAATGGTCACATGAATTTTAAGTTTGTGTGGCGTTTTGTAATATTTAGTCACACAAAACATGCTTTTTTAATTTAGTCACATACAAGTAGGGGTGAGCATACGGGACCGGAGACCGGACCGGACCGACCGGACCGGACCGAACGTATTTCGGTCCGGTCCTCGGTCCGGGGTTTCATTAGATTTTCGGTCTGTCCCGGTTCGGGCCGTCCGGTCCAGCTCGGTCCCCGACCAAAAACCCACGATTATGCCGTTAGGGATCGGACCGACCGAAGACCGCCCCGACCGGACCGACCGCAGACCGACCCTAGACCCCCGACCGTGAACCATTTACAATTCGGTCCGGTCCTCGTCCCGGCATTATAAGACCAACTCGTTCCTCGGTTGTCCGGTCCGGTTCTTGCCGCTTCCGGTACCCGGTACGTCCTTGGACCCGTGGTCACCCCGACATACAAGATAACCAAAAGAGGCGAAAAGTGTTAATAAAGTGACCATATATTAGTTTTAAAAATCAAGTGATTGAGTATTTGTGTGACTTTTGTTCATCTCAATGGTCACATGAATTTTTAAGTGTTGTGGCAAATTGTAACATTTAGTCACACAAAGCTTGTTTTTTTTGTTATTTAGTCACATACAAGTTAACCAAAAGTGGCCAAAAGTGTTAATAAGTGTGACCATATGTTGTTTAAAGTTAAGTGAATGTGTATTTTGTGTAACTATTGTTCATCCAATAGTCACATGAATTTTTAGTTTGTGTGGCATTTTGTAATATTTAGTCACACATCGAATTAAATAAAGAGTGACCAATAATGTTGATAAGCGTGACCATATTATGTGAGTGCATCTTTTAGTCACATATAACAAATCAATAATTTGTGTCATTATATTATATATATAGATATATATATATATATATATATATATATATATATATATATATATATATATATATATATATATATATATAACAAAATTAAAAACAAAAAGCAATTTCAAATTGAATAAAACTCGAATTTTAGTCACATAAAACAAATCAATAATTTTTGTCATTATATATAATATATATATATATAAAATATTATTTATATATGCTATAATATAATATATATATATAATATAATATATATATATATAACAGAATTATAAAACAAAAAGCAATTTCCCAAATTGAATAAAACTCCGAATGTATATAAAATGAACCAAATATACAATTGTAAGTGTACTTAATCAATATCTCAACTACCATATATGTAAAGATTATGACTCTTACTTCCCGTCACCCTAAGCATTCCGTTGCATGGTTTCATGAGAGACATAACTTTTGCGCTTCGATTGTAATTTTGGTGCAGAATTGTAATCACTAATCTTTTGTATCGTAGTTGGTGGTGTAACCTGCAGTAAACAAAAAACGCTTGTATCAAACATTGAATTAAATATGAAGAATTATATATATGTAGGTTGAAAAAACACATGTATGTACCTCCTCATCAAGAACAACTTGATTCTTTGGCCATGCAAAGAAACCACCTACGCCATCCTTAACTGTTTTTAACCCATTATTTCCTACGTCCGGTATGCATGCTGCATCCACTAACGATGAATCAATTGACACTTTGTAGCAATCATTTGGGAGTGCTTGGTTATGCAACATTTGTTTTCCATCAGACTTGTATACGGTACCCAAAGCAACAATATTTGATTTCTTTAAGTGCCACAGTTTGCACTTAGATGCCTAAAAAAGAATTTTTGCATGTATACATCAAAATAATTTAGAACAAAAGATATACCAAGACACATGTTGAAATACATATTGTTGGTAGTTCTTGTGTTGGAGACACATTTCCTTGCGATTGGGAATCTTGAGACCCGTTTCTTCGTGACTTAGGCTTTTTTATTCCCTTAGTCCGACGTTTTTAATATGTTCCTATTATGTATATATAAACACGGTACATTAGTTCATGTATGTGAAAATTCAAAAATCAAACGACATTGTATCCATTACCTTTTCCTAAGTTATAAGCCATTTAACTTCATTCTGAATTCTCGCTATCTTTATCAGTTCAACAACACATACTGAGTTTCCGTCCACCTCATAAGCGCCCATTGGAGTCACCTGCAATATAAATTAAGAAATACATAATTGACTCATCAGTTATGATTTCAGTGCCTGCTATCAATAGCATCAGTGTGTTTAGCATAATAAATTGAAATTGTTTTAACAACATAAAAAATGGCTTACATCCTGAGGCGACTTGCAATGAGAATGACAAATTTAACTGCACCCCTTAGCAGCCAACTGATTCTCATTGACCTAGAGCATTCCCTTATGTTCTGTCATCTCATTGGATAATTTCTTGACCAATACATCTTTTTCTGTCATCTCGGTGGACAATTTCTTGACCAATACATCTTTTGTAACAGCTTGTAAACGGCGTCTCTCATTATCAAGTTGAAGTTTGAAGTAACTTAATCTTATCAAACAGTTGCTTGTTGCTTCGAGAAGATAGAAAATACCGATCCTTTTTTGTAACTCCCACTTCCCACCTCCTACTTGCATAACCTCCATTTTCCTTACTAAACACAACTGTCATGGCATCAGTGCCATCATCAAGATTCAAGGTTCATTCCTTGATCTTGTCATTAGCTTCTTTCTGCACAAAAATATGGGAAATAGGTAATTAAACGTAAATAAGCTAAAATAGAATTTGCAGTCAAACTTACAAGTTTATCTCCCACTGATCTAATCTCATCATCTGTAAATTCGTCTTTGTTTACCCTTCCTTTCAACCACATTATACCACGCGAGGGTTCTTCATCTGCTTCAATTTCTTTATTTTCGATCTAATAACATCGAAAATGCACACACAGTGTAAAGTAAAACCTAAGATAAACAAAATATGAGGGTATTAAATGCAATGTGCGAAATTTGAGCAATGTTAGCAACAGATGCCTCTTCTTAACTCGGAGATCTCAATGTGTAAAACAAACATTATGCAATCTTCTTAACCATTTTGACTTCTCTTTCCAGCAAAAACCATATCCACCATAACACTCGTCCCATTTTTATGAGAATAAACATGTTTCTTTGGGACAAGAACCATTTTACTCTGAGCTATTTTACTACCTAAGAACAACAAAATCTAATAAGTACCTGGATGTGGGATTAAAAGCCTTCTTGATGCTGTTAAAGATTAATGCTGCTCAAGTAAAGATAGTGTTGCTGATGATCTTCAACAAAAAGATACTAAGTGGTTACTACTGCTACCGTAAATATGTTACTACTGCTAGTACATAGTTAGTACTGCTAGTTAATATATTACTACTGCTAGTATAACTTAGTACTGCTAGTATAAAGTTAGTACTGCTGGAGAAATACAATGAAATATATGCTAAGTGTTTACTACTGCTGGCAATACAGTTAATGCTGCCAGTGAAAGTTACCACTGCTAGTTCAAGTTAAGACTGCCAGTGGAAAAGTTAATGCTGCTGGATTGTTAAAGCTGCTGAGAAGATTACAACTGCTTATTATGAAATGACATATAGACTTAAATAAAGATGACTAATTAAAACCTTGTATGCATCGGTGGTCGTGTAGTTTACAAACTCGACCCATTCTTTGCTTTCACAATTGCACTATACTTGGGTCGGAGTTCATTCAGTTCGAAGGATGAATTTCGGTTGGGCAATATGTATTTTTCTCTCAGTTTCATTCTGAAATTCCTTAACATTTACCAAGACGATGCATTACCAACTTCTGACTGTCAAGTCAACATCAAAATATCGCTGCAAAGATTAACACAATGTTATTAATTAGTTGCACATAATGGTAAAAGCATAATATATACTTATTGTAACTAAGGTTAAAAATAGTATATAAGTACCGTGATTTCAACCTATAGTTATCTCAATGATTCCTTGTTATCCACCTTCTTCAAGATAGAATCTTTCAAGCCTTGTGTTTACGAACAGATCTCCTAAAAAAAACTCAAAAACAGTGCTCTGTGTAACCCTGATACCCTATTCAACGCATCAAAGGTTACCTTGATCTTTATTCCACCAGGTATATTCCATGCGAAACTTATATAGCCTGGTTATGCCCCTCTTAACTAGTTTCAGATCTGAATGGTTGGTTCCATCCGCATCTTCAGCATGGTTGGTTCCATCCGCATCTTCATCACCATAATACTTCTCGGATTCATATCCTAACATATCATCATTTTCATTATCAGAATTAACCAAAAGATCATGATCATCGGCTTGAATTTTATAACACCCCCATTTTAGACATATAGCAGCGGATAAACATGCTAAAAAGTCAACACAAAGGTTGAGTGAAATTCATAGGCTTGAAATGTAATAGTTGAATACAAGTTATCATAATGGAAATATTTGCATTGTCGGGACAATTATTATAGAAAACAATATGGAAAACAGTATTATCATGGAGAACAGTTGAATGCAAGTTTAATGGTAAGTGGGTTATGTTGTTATACACCCGTTATTGGTAATAATTGCAACGAATACAATTATCATGGAAAAATGGTAACATTATTATTTCACCTAAGCTCATGACATCAATACGTTAACAGGGAAGATCGCCGTAGTGATATTGGTTAGGGACAGATGTCCCCGTGGAAAAGGTAACTTGCCAAGGTTACCCATTAGGTCAAATATAGTGCGTTTGGCTACCCCATGAATGGGTATACAAACGGGATCCGTCACCCCCAATAGATCTATTCACAATATTCACGCTCACTCGCAATGCAAGTAATTAATGATTCATGATATGGAAATAATGGCACTAGAAGCTACTTAGGCAATAATATATTTGGATAGCATACAGTTGAAAAAACACTTGCATTTATGGTTTTTATATCAGGTATCACAGGTTTATAAAGTATTCAAAAGATTGAAATGTGGGGTTATGAATTCATTAAGTCTTTGAAAAGTAATCACATTGTTATAAGATAAACGAGTATGTAAAAGAGTTTGTAACAAGCATGTATCCCCCTCGCGGGTTTATAAGACATGTAAATAAGTATAGGCGAGGTTATGAACTTCATAATATCGGTTTTAAGTACTTGTGTATATTAAAAACAATTGAGCATGTATCCCCCTCGCGAGTTTATAAAGCATGTAAATAAGTAAAAGCGAGGCTATGAACTTCACCTGATAGGTAGTTGTAATAAATATTCAAAAATGAAAGCTGATGATTTTATCACGATCTTAACAGGGAAGGTTGATATGGCAAAATAATAGTAAACAACCATGTCACGCCACCTGAGTAAATATGTCGAGTCTTAGGAAGATTGTACTCTAAGACTTTGATTCTAAGAGTTTAATACTGTTATGAGTTTGATTGAAGATTTTGGAATTATTGTATCACCGTTTGGGCCATCATATTTCAGAAGTCATTCAGTAAACGTTTGAGGAGCTAAGGCACTTTAAATCGTAAACCCAACAACTTAGTCAGAACGTAATAGCAAGATGAAACCCCTTAATATGAAGCTCCCTAGTATTGTGATGCGATATAATTGGTTTTAAGCGTTTTGCTTGATAAGTGGAAATGATAAGCACGTCAAGCGTTAATTAAAGTTATGTCTTATAATGTTTTGAACATATTTTTATACTTTTTCAAAATGTTACATTTTAAACCTTTAAGAATGAAGAATGGTAAAATATACCCTTAGAGTTTCAACTTTTACGAGTTTGGTCCTTTAAGTTTAAAAGATGTACAAAGTAAACCTTGCACTTTGGAAAGTGACATAATAGACCCCTATAGTTATAACTTTATCAATATGGCAAAAATAGTCCTTTTAGTTATAAGTTTAAGAAAGTAATGATATATACACTTTGCATGGAATACTTTTGCAAAACAAGTCCAAAATGCCATGCAAGCTTATTTTAAGTTTCTAAATGATATTTGCAGGTTATAGCTTATTAATATAAGCTAAAATATGAAGATTTAACGTAACAAAAGTTTAAAATAATGATTCGTTAAGCTAGGTTTTTAATCCAAATTCTTTCAAAAATCAATAAAATTGTTTTTAAAAGAAAACGCGTAGGTTTTTAAAAGATTTAACGTCAAATTAGGGTTTTTAAAAGAAAACGCGTAGGTTTTTAATCCAAATTCTTTCAAAAATCAATAAAATTGTTATATTAACATTATTTAAGCATGTTAGGATAGATTATAACAACATTTAGCCATTATAACGTTTAGATTAATGAAAAACACAAAATTAGGGTTTTAGGTGTACGGTTTTGGATCAAAATGGAAAATGAGCATGAATTGAGTTATAAAACTTTAACAAGAGTATATTTAGGATCATATGAACATTATAAGAGTGTAGGACTAGTTATGAAGATCATATAACCTGGGTTTGAGCTTATAGCTTAGAAAGGGGTCGAAATCGGGACTTTTAGCTTCGTACGCCTAGAATAATGATTCTGGGGCTTTGTTTCTTGATTTATTTTGCTTCACTTCTGACCTTGAGACTTATTAGAACCTCTTAAGAACTTATTTGATCAGAGATATGTTGCTATGATGGGTTATAGAAGAAGAAGTGGGGGATGAGTAAAATGAAGGCATGGTACCCCCTATTTATACTCGTTTGGAGTCTTGGAGACCAAGGAGCCTTGGTGCTCAATCCTTGGACATGTGGAACAGCTACATGGAGTTGTGGAAGAGCTATGAAGTGATTTGTCAAAGCTAGAACTAGCTAGAAGTGTTGTATGGTTTAAAAGGGTGACGCGGCTAAGCTTGGTGAGCAAGGGAAGATGTGGCTTCTTTTCTAGACAAGAAATGGATTAAGTAGCTTGGTAAGCTTCTTAAGGGAGCATGTGGGTGAGTCATGAGGTGCTTGAGTGCAAAAGGAAGTTTCAAAATGGGTTAAAATGCAAAAACATAGCCGTGGGTCTCTTTAGGGATCGAATAGGATTTTTAGCTTTACATTTCATGTACATTTAAGTTATAAGCGTGGATTAATGATCTTAAGACTTTTATTGGGGATTATTAACAAGAATTGATAGGTGGTTTGGGTTAAAAATGTGTGAACACGAGTAAACGGGTCGAATGTTCATATTAGGGTTCGTTTAGGGTTTTTGGGATTTATTTCGTGTATAATTAAAATGAAATGATGAAATGATGATAGAATATGATTGGTAATGTTGTAAAATAAGTTATTACAACTTATTTGAGTGTTGGTTGAGGTTTAAAACAGATAAAAATCAATAAACGGGTCACGGTTTACTATTTAGCTCGGGTTAGGGTTTCTAACTTGGACTTTTTGTAATTTCATGAAATTAGAATGAATATAGAATGTAAATGAAGTTCATGACTTACTTGTAACTTATACTTGATTATTTGTACAAGTTTCTTAGGAAAACGGAGGTAAAGTCCTTTAAAACGGTACAAGTCCTTTAAAACGGCTATTTTAGATATCGTGCATTAATGACTTGTACATTAAGCTTTAAAGGACTTGTACCTTTTTTTGGAGGGAAAGTATATTCAAATGAGATGTTATATTACTTGTACATATGCTTTAGTAGCTTGTGCATTCACTTTAGATATTAACTTCTCATAAAATTAGGGTTTTAGAGGTATACGATAACGGTTTAAATCCCGTTTTGATATAACTTTGCAAATGGTACATTATATGAGTAATGTACTCTGTAAAAATGATATTATGATATTGAATTGACATGTTATGATGTTTGCTTGACATATATTAAGATAGTATTTATCATAGGTAGGTTGTGTGAACTCGTTAACTTTAGATATGCAAGCTATGTTGCATATTAAGATATTGGTAATGCAAGTAATGTAATAAAGCGAAAATTTTCCATGAAAAAGGTGGTTCATATACAATAGATAGATAGTACATTGCATCTAACTTAATAGACGGATATTTACATTGATGAAAATTTACGGGTTGTTATATGCACGGTTTGGTTGGTGACTACAATCAATTCAAGAAACTGTTACCCACGCAAGCTAATTAACAAAAGATAAAAGAGCGGTCAAACCTTATATAAGAAAACTGTATTAACCATTATTAATCCGATTAGAACGTTGGTTTGTTTATTTAGTGCAATGATTTCTTCTCTCGAGGTGGCATATCATTCTTAAGACTTAGGCGTTACATCATCTTAAGACCTAGACACGTTAATTCTGTCACAATTAAAGCATCCGCATAAAGCATCCTTATTTGATGATTATAATCTATCTTAGGGATTAAAGCAATGGTGATCTTGTTAAACCCTAGCTCATAGAGACTTTACCCACTTACCGCTTAATGGCAATCTATACACTAGTAGTCCACTTGTCCAACTATCCAATGGAATCAGAACGTTATTTGTTAAATTATCTAGGTCACCTGCTAGTCAACACGATCAATAAACCATTGGCAATATCCAATTAACTAGTTAAGCCTGAAGCGTATCCTAGACACGGACTTAGAAGGACAATATTTGTGTATCTATTATTCTAGGTGTATAAATTACTATATGGAGAGCTATCCCAGACTTTAGATCCGCTTGGTCCACTTAGCTAGATCCAGTTGAATGATAGGTCGCATACAAAAGCGTATAAACAAGTATAAATTGATAAACATAAATAATCATACAACAATAAATCAAGAAATCGATATAAACAAATACCAAACATTCAGATCTTCATAATAATGGCTAATACCTAAATGTATTAGCCTTCAATCGTCATAATAAATACAAGCATAATAATTTAGCCATGGTAAACTAACCGAGTTAACGAATGATACCAAAAACTGAGCGATCACTAAAGTATATCGAATTACGTGATGTATCCTATGGAATTTAATATGTTGCTCGACCTCTTCTACTAATTTTCTCCTCTGAAAATCGAATTTTGTGGTTTAGGTATCGAGAATATGATTTAGTACACCTTAAAACTCGTTTTTGAGTTTTCTATTTATAATGTCTGAAAGTCGGTTTAATACGGCGTATCCAATGGGTTGGTTACGGTGTATTGGGAATTTTTTGGAGTAGGGACCACGTTTGATATCTTCCAGAATATTATATTAATTCCATATCTTAAATACGGCGTATTGAATCCTCTGGATACGGCGTATTAATCTTTAATCTCTTGTGGTCTTTGGTGAGTGCAGGCACGGATACGCCATATCTTCTTAATGGATACGGCGTATTGGTCATCAAAATAGTAATCTTTAAAATATCTTCATTTAAGCTCCAGAATTCGCGCCTTTTGCTATGTTTCACCAATTACTCCATAATTACTACTATTCTTAAATATAAATGATTAAGTAACAATTCGTTGCAATAACTATACAAAATGGGTTAATATCATGGGATAAATGATGCTATAAAATAGACATTATTTGATGTCATCAAATATCCCCCTACTTGAATCCTACCTGTCCTCAAGTAGCCTTTAGAAGTTTACAGAAATGTATCATTAAGGATATTTCCCGTTTAAAGCATTTATTCGATCTATTACAAGTACACAACCAAACACCTCACCAAATAAGAAGATGAAAACACTCAAATCACTCAACTAATCTATGTGGTAACATGTAACTAATTCGCTCAATTGCTCATAGCAGCGGAAGCTAATCTGGGGTATTACTTCATAGTACTACAGTCACAATCATAGAAAACGACTCAAAAGAGACGTTTTTAAAAGATACGTTATTATTTATTTAAAATCAGAGTTTTACAAAGGTAGGTCCCAAAATCTAGAAACATAAAATGTGAATGATAACAAGTTTTAGCCATCTTCAGGTCCATGCCACTCCGTGTCATAAGTTGCTCAATTACTTGAGATAAACATGCTAAAAAGTCAACACAAAGGTTGAGTGAAATTCATAGGCTTGAAATGTAATAGTTGAATACAAGTTATCATAATGGAAATATTTGCATTGCAGGGAGAATTATTATAGAAAACAGTATGCAAAACAGTATTATCATGGAGAACAATTGAATGCAAGTTTAATGGTAAGTGGGTTACGTTGTTATATACCCGTTATTGGTAATAATTGCAACGAATACAATTATCATGGAAAAATGGTAACATTATTATTGCACCTAAGCTCATAACATCAATACGTTAACAGGGAAGATCGTCGTAGTGATATTGGTTAGGGACAGATGTCCCCGTGGAAAAGGTAACTTGCCAAGGTTACCCATTAGGTCAAATATAGTGCGTTTGGCTACCCCATGAATGGGTATACAAACGGGATCTGTCTCCCCCAATAGATGTATTCACAATATTCGCGCTTACTCGCAATGCAAGTAATTAATGATTCATGATATGGAAATAATGGCACTGGAAGCTACTTAGGCAATAATATATCTGGATAGCATACAATTGGAAAAACACTTGCATTCATGGTTTATATCAGGTATCACAGGTTTATAAAGTATTCAAAAGATTGAAATGCGGGGTTATGAATTCATTAAGTCTTTCAAAAGTAATCACATTGTTATAAGATAAACGAGTATGTAAAAGAGTTTGTAACAAGCATGTATCCCACTCGCGGGTTTATAAAACATGTAAATAAGTAAAGGCAAGGTTATGAACTTCACAATATCGGTTTTAAGTACTTGTTTATATTAAAAACAATTGAGCGTGTATCCCCCTCGCGGGTTTATAAAGCATGTAAATAAGTAACAGCGAGGCTATGAACTTCACCTGATAGGTAGTTGTAATAAATATTCCAAAATGAAAACTGACGATTTTATCACGATCTTAACAGGGAAGGTTGATATGGCAAAATGATAGTAAACAACCACGTCACACCACCTGAGTAAATATGTCGAGTCTTAGGAAGATTGTGTAGGTTCTGATTTAATACTTCCACTTCATAACCCGAACCACAAAAACAAGAAAAGAGAAGAGAGAGAGGCGAAATGTAGAGAGAGAGAAGAGAGAGAGAGTTGAGAGAGAATAAGAAAAAGAAATTTAGATTAATGAAAAAAGATTAGATATTTTGTAAAATAAAATATCTATATATATATTTAGATATTTAGTAAATAATGTGATGCGATATAATGGTTTTAGCGTTTTGCATGATAACTAGAAACGATACAGCACGTTTAATGTTATTTATTGTCTATGTCTTATAATGTTTTGAACATATTTTTATTACTTTTTCAAAATGTTACATTTTAGACCTTTAAGAAATGAAGAATGGCAAAATATACCCTTTAGAGTTTCAACTTTTACGATGTTTTGGTCCTTCATGTTTAAAAGATGTACAAAGTAAACTTGCACTTGGGATAAGGGACATAATAGACCCCTTTAGTTATAACTTTAGAAATATGGCAAAAATAGTCCTTTTAGTTGTAAGTTTCAGAAAGTTACGATATATACCCCTTGCATGGAATACTTTTGCAAAACAAGTCCAAAAATGCATGCAGTTTATTCTAGTTTCTAAATGATATTCTGCAGGATATGCTCATTAATATAAGCTAAAAATGGAATTATTTAACGTAACGAAAGTTTAAATATAGATTTCGTTAGCTTAGAAAGAAACTAAAACGGGTTCGTCGAATTAGGTTTTTTTAAACGAAAAAAGCGTAGGTTTTTAATCCAAAATCTTTCAAAAATCATTAATAAAGTTGTTTATTAACATTTTTTGTTAAGATGTTGGATAGATTATAACAAACATTAGCCATTTTAATTTTAGAATATGAAAAAATACAAAAGTAGGGGTTTCGGGTGTTACGGCTTTTGTATCAAAATGAAAAATGAACATGAATTAAGTTTAAAACTATAACAAGAGTATATTTAGGATCATATGAACATTTTTAAGAGTTGTAGGATCAGGTTAAGAGATCATAGGAATTGGGTTTGAGCTCTATAAGCTTAGAAGGGGTCAAATCAGGATTTTAGCTTTCGTACGCCAAGATACGACTCTGAGGGCTTTCGTTTCTTGTTTTCTTTTTGTTTCAATTCAGACCTTGAGAATTCTTAGGACCTTTAAGTACGTTATATGTTGTTATGATGGGTTATAGAAGAAGAAGTGGGGGATGAGTAAAATGAAGGCATGGTACCCCCTATTTATACTCGTTTGGAGTCTTGGAGGCCAAGGAGCCTTGGTGCTCAATCCTTGGACATGTGGAACAGCTACATGGAGTTGTGGAAGAGCTATGAAGTGATTTGTCAAAGCTAGAACTAGCTAGAAGTGTTGTATGGTTCATAAGGGTGTCGCGGCTAAGCTTGGTGAGCAAGGGAAGATGTGGCTTCTTTTCTAGCCAAGAAATGGATTAAGTAGCTTGGTAAGCTGCTTAAGGGAGCATGTGGGTGAGTCATGAGGTGCTTGAGTGCAAAAGGAAGTTTCAAAATGGGTTAAAATGCAAAAACATGGCCGCGGGTCTCTTTAGGGCTCGAATAGGATTTTTAGCTTTACATTTCGTGTACATTTAAGTTATAAGCATGGATTAATGATCTTAAGACTTGTATTGAGGATTATTAACAAGAATTGATAGGTGGTTTGGGTTAAAAATGGGTGAAAACGAGTAAACGGGTCGAATGTTCATATTAGGGTTCGTTTAGGGTTTCTTGGATTTATTTCGTGTATAATTGAAATGAAATGATGAAATGATGATAGAATATGATTGGTAATGTTGTAAAATAAGTTATTACAACTTATTTGAGTGTTGGTTGAGGTTTAAAACGGATAAAAATCAAATTAATGGGTCACGGTTTACTATTTAGCTCGGGTCAGGGTTTCTAACTTGGATTTTTTGTAATTTCATGAAATGAGAAAGAATATAGAATGTAAATGAAGTTTATGACTTGCTTGTAACTTGTACTTGATGGATTGTACAAGTTTCTTAGGAAAATGGAGGTAAAACAGCTATTTTGGATATCGTGCATTAATGACTTATACATTAAGCTTTAAAGGACTTGTACCTTTTTTTGGAGGGAAAGTATATTCAAATGAGATGTTATATTACTTGTACATATGCTTTAGTAGCTTGTGCATTCACTTTAGATATTAATTTTTCATAAAATTAGGGTTTTAGAGGTATAAGATAACGGTTTAAAGCCCGTTTAGATATAACTTTGCAAATGGTACATTATATGAGTAATGTACTCTGTAAAAATGATATTATGATATTGAATTAACATGTTATGATGTTTGCTTGACATATATAAAGATAGGATTTGTCATAGGTAGGTTGTGTGAGCTCGTTAACTTTAGATATGCAAGCTATGTTGCATATTAAGATATTAGTAATGCAAGTAATGTAATAAAGCGAAAAATTTCCCTAAAAAAGGTGGTTCATATACAATAGATAGATAGTACATTGCATCTAACTTAATAGATGGGTCCCAACATAATTTACATTAATGAAAATTTTACGGGTTATATATGCACGGTTTGGTTGGTGACTATAATCAATTCAAGAAATGTTACCCACAGAAGAAGCTAATTAAACAAAAGATAAAGAGCGGTCGAACCTTATATAAGAAAACTGTATTAACCATTATTAATCCGATAGACACGTTGGTTTGTTATTTTGTGCAATGATTTCCTTCTTCGAGGTGGATATCATTCTTAAGACTTAGGCGTTACACTCCATCTTAAGACCTAGACACGTTATTTCTGTCACAATTAAAGATCTGCAATAAAGCTTCCTTATTTGAGGATATATAATATATCTTAGGATTAAAGCAAAATGGTGATCTTGGTAACTTAGCTCATAGAGACTTTACCATTACCGCTAAATGGACATCTATTACACTAGTATTCCACTTGTCCATATCCAATGGAATCAGAAGTTTATTTGTTAAGTTATCTAGGTCACTTGTAGTCAACACGATTTCAATGAAACCATTGGCAATATCCCATTAATAGTTAAAAAGCCTGAATGCAGATCTAGACACGGACTTAGAAGGACAATATTTGTGTAACTATTATTCTAGGTGTATAAATTATTATATGGAGAGCTATCCCGGACTCTAGATCCGCTTGGTCCACTTAGCTAGATCCAATTGATTGATAGGTCGCATACAAAAGCGCGTAAACAAGTATAAATTGATAAACATAAACAAACATACAACAATAAATCAAGAAATCGATATAAACAAATACCAAACATTCAGATCTTCATATATTGGTCTAATACCCGATGTATTAGACTTCATCGTCCATAATAAATACAAGCGTAATAATTTAGCCATGGTAAACTAACCGAGTTAACGAATGATACCAAAAACTGAACGATCACTAAAGTATATGGAATTACATGATGTCTCCTATGGAATTTAATACGTTGCTCGACCTCTTCTACTATTTTTCTCCTCTAAACAATTGACTTTTTCGTAGTTTAGGTTATCGAGAATTATGATTTAGCACACCTTAAAATCGTTTTTGAGTTATCTATTTTAAAATGTCTGGAAAGTCGGTTTTATACGGCGTATCCAATGGGTGGTTCGGTTGTTATGGGGATTTCTTGGAGTAGGGAACGTTGATATCTTACAGGAATATTATTTTGATTCCAATCTTTAAATACGCGTATTGAATCCTCTGGCTACGGCATATTAAATCTTTATATTCCTATGGTCTTTGGTGAGTGCAGGCACGGATACGCCATACTTTCTTTGAATGGATATGGCGTATTGGTCTTTCAAAATAGTCAATCTTCAAAATATCTTCTTTTAAGCTACCAGAATTTGCGCACTTTTGCTTGGTTTTCACCGATTACTCCATAATTACTACAAATTCTTCAATTTATAAATGATTAAGGTAACAATTCCTTGCAATAACTATACAATGGGGTAAATTATCATGGGTAAATGATGCTTATAAAAGACATTATTTCCGATGTCATCAAAATTGATTATCCCCCCACTTGAATTTTACCTATCTCATATGTAGCCTTTAGAAGTTTACAAAAATGTATCCTTAAGGATATTTTCCGTTTAAAGCATTTATTCGATCTATTACAAGTACACAACCAAACACCTCACGAAATAAGAAGATGAAAACACTCAAATCACTCAACTAATCTATGTGGTAACATGTAACTAATTTGCTCAATTGCTCGGTCGTGACGAGTATTCTATCATAAGCTTGGCAAGGATACACATCTTCACCACTAAAGCCAAGGAGTAACAAGTTTATAAAGGTAAATATGGGTTTTTGTATGGAAAGGCGTACGGTTTGATCATTCTACAATCTTTCACCAGAAGTACCACTCCAACAAGGCAGCTGAAGCACACATACACACCCGGAACGCCAGGATAGACATGAGTGTTCGATCACATCCCCATTCGAATTTAACCAACGGTTAGGATGAAGAATGATATAGGGTAGGAACCTTCTAACTTTCACCAAAAGTCATAAACCAACAAGGTACAAGACATGCATACACACCCGGAACGCCGGGATAGACATACATGTTCGTATGAATCCTCATTCGCGTAAAACCAGAGGTTAATCATTAGGTGAGAGGGAAGTAAATTGTTGTTAAATAAAAATCAAGAAACAAATAGATTAAGGCTTAAAGGTATATGTTGCTCTAGACACATATTTTCCCGACGTATTATGACAAAGACATTCTATTTACATGTCTTGATCATAGATCAAAAATAAAACCTAAGTTGGGTTCCCATATCGGTCAACTTCCCCAATCATCCCAAATAACTTTACATACTTTACATGGGAAAGTGGCGATTATTATCCACTTTGATACAATTCTCAACATCGTGCTTTTTAGACGTATCAACGAATAATCGATCCTTCGTATAATTCCTTCAGTAATGCTTTTTGCGAAACGATTATCTTTAAACTTTTTTTCTCTCTTTTTTTGTATTTTTTTTAAACATTCAAATATGTTTGTAGTTTCACCATCTTCTACGAGCATTATTAATTCCGATTATTCCTTCGTTAATTTCTTCGTTCTTCGGATTTACCATTATTCGTGAAGTAGTAAAAATCACCATGTAGCTTTGACTTCTTGTATACATTCCCATTTGCAATGTGCAAATTTCCAACAACCAAAGATTGAAAATGACACTAAGACTCAGGATAATTACCAAAAAACTTTACACTTTAAGCAACTGAGCAACTGTAAAATATTAAACTTAATCTAATAGGGGTATTAGGTTAGGTTGTAAGGGTGTAACAAAACAATAATTGGTGTAAATTACTAAAGGATTGGCTTACTGGTTGTTTAAGTGGATCATCACTCTAAGATAAGAGTGGAGAGTTTTTTTTAAACAGGAGGTTAACTAACCGGTTGTAGTTAGTTTTATTAAACAACCTGTATAGGCGATTTGGTTGTAATTCCTAAGATTTACAATTTAACAAGTTTGTTTAAACCCGTCCCAAAAAAAAAATTTACTCCATATTCTCATTATTGTGGTCTTGAATAAATATACTATGCACCAAGTTCTAAAGTACTACAAACATCATCGGCACACTCATTATTTCTGTTGGGGACTTTGGGGTAAACATTTGGAAACGGGGAAAGGTTAAAATATCACAATATCTATCAAGGGTTAGTGTCAGTGGGGGCGGGTTATTGTAACATGTTATTACATAAAGTATGCTTGAAATTTTTTTAAAATTTTAGCATAATTTAAGCATTTTTAGTGTGAATAATAGGCAAGTAAATTTTCTAATTCCATTCCCCCCAACGTGAAATTATACTACTTCCTCGTTGTATATGTAAAAACATTAAATATTGGGAATTTAAAAGAATTAGAATGGAGAAACTCCCCCTAATTATTTGCGCGGTTAGGTTCTCTAATTTGCTGTGGTTTACGAGCAAGATCGCGTGTTGAACAGCCGTCTTGAGGTTTCAAGACTCCAACACTTTAGATTTCTAGATTTGTAAATTATCCACTAATTTTTTTCGATATTTCCTTCACGAGGTCCTGTGTAAAACTTAGGAAAAATAGGTGCATTCCTATCTTGGTATCTACGGTTAATTTAAACTAAACTAAAACAAACTAAATACGGGTCAGACTATGGATACGGCGTATCAAGTAGATGAATACGGCGTATTCACAGAACTGACAATAATGTTTTTAAAGTTCATGAAAAAAATAAGGGAATGATAAGTGTCCGGACATTCATTAACGCCGTATGGTATGGGGCGGATACGCCGTATTGAATTCTGGGAAGACAGACTCGATAACAAAATTAAATAACATTCTGGGTTGTCTCCCGGGAAACACTTTTGTTTACAGCGAAGTCTTTAGGTTTAGCCTTTTCTTTCAGCTTCTATTTTTACTTCTTGGTAGCGTCACTTTCCATCCTTAGTCCTTGTTTGTAAAAATATCTTGGTAGATGATGGACACAATTAATCTTCGTTTCTCTCCAATATCATATTCATAACTTCTAATAGCAATATATTCTTCGTTGGGTCCAATCGAGTATTGAATAGATTCAAACTTTTCTGCTTTGCGCCTTCTTTTGTTAGGTTGCTTATCATCAATATTGTTGTCTTTACGCTTTGTTTGTCCTTGACTTTCTTTTTCAATATTGCGAACGTCATAGGCTTTAAAGAATGAATCAATAGCAGTGTTGGACTGGTTTTGACTTTTAGATTCCTTCCATTCATTATTGCTTGAAGTATTGTTGTCCACATATCTCTTATTCCAATTTCCATTTATCCATGAGTGAAATATCACTTTTTGAGTTCTCCCATCAAATTTCTTATGGTTTTTGAATGCTGTGTTTACGTTTGATAGAATTCGAGTGGATCAATTTCCTCTAGTTTTCTCCTTCGTCCGAACATTTCATCTCTCTATCGTAATGATTCGAGATAGGAATCACCCTTAATAATGTTTAACAATGCTCCTCCCAGTGGTCGATTTTTCCACTCTCCCCTACTTATCACCATTCTTTAGCATCATCAGCCAATGAGAGAGGAAAAGACCTTCATTCGACCCCCCCCCCCCCCCTAGTTGATGGAATCCACGCCCAGAAACGTGATTAAATCCACTTAATTTAAATACTTTGGAATGTGTTCCACCACGTCTTTAGTATACTTCCTTTGATATATGTTCTTTCATAATTCCACCGTAAACTTCTCGTTGAGCTCAATTTCAATATCGTTACTGGTGATAGAAAGATTTGGTTCAGTTGGAGCTTTTTCAATGTCATCAAAAATTGGTTCAGCCATGACTTTATGTAGTTTCTTCTAAAATCAACTAGCTCTGACAAGTTCTTTCTGTAACAAGGGTATAAATATCAGCAGGATTTGCTGTGAAGAAGAAAAATTTGTTTGCACGAAAATCAATTATTTTAGTTTCTATCCCAGACGATCGATACGCCGTATCCAATGGAAGTGGATACGCCGTATTAATCTGTTGAGATGAATATGCTATATTGTACAGAGAACTGGATACGCCGTATTCAGTGGGATTGGGTACTGTGTATTTTGGACTGCGAACAGGAACAGTAGTGTATTCGCGAAAAATAATTAAAATACGCATATAATTAAACTCACATAATAAAGCAACAATTTAATACAAATATACAAAATATTATCAGAATATAAAAATTATTTACAATCTAACTTTACACTAATCTAAGGGTTAGATCCTAATCTAATGGTTAAAAACCAAAATATCAACAATAAAAATCCAAGATTAAATTTTCAATCCGACAACGGCGCCCAAAAACTTGTGTGTGTGTAGGTGTAGGGTTGTTTTTTATTATGATTCAAGTTTTAAATTTATATTTTGCCGACTCAACCAAAAATAACACTTTAACGGGCAGTGTACCCGATCGGTAGTAGTTTCGTGGTAAGTAGGGTGTCGATCACTGAAGCAAGGTTAAATCTATCAATTTAATTAATATCTTTGGTTATTTAATCTATGTTATTTCTATTCTAATTTATGTTAACAACCATATGTCAGTCTAAATCCTAATTCTAATGGAAAAGGGGGGTTTTCAGCCTGAGAGACTGGCACGGTTTGGTTGGTGACTACAATCAATTCAAGAAACTATTACCCACGCAAGCTAATTAACAAAAGATAAAAGGCGGTCGAACCTTATATAAGAAAAACTTGTAATATTAACCAATTATTAATCTGATAAGAACATTGCTTTGTTTATTTAGTGCAATGATTTCTTCTCTGATGTGGCATATCATTCTTAATACTTAAGTGTTATCATCCATCCTAAGACACTAGACACGTTAATTCTGTCAATTAAGAATCCACATAAAGCATCCTTCATTTGACTGATTATATTTTTTAGGGATTAAAGCATGGTGATCTTGTTTAAACCCTAGGCTCATAGAGACTTTACCCACTTACGCTTAATGGCAAATCTATACACTAGTAGTGTTAACTTGTCTAAATATCAATGGAAATCAAAACATTATTTGTGAATTATCTGAGGTCACTGCTAGTCAACCTGAATAATTAAACCATTGGGCAATATCCAAATTAATAGTAAGCCCGAAGCGTATCCTAGATACAGACTTAGAAGGACAATATTTGGGTAACTATTATTTTAGGTGTATAAATTACTATATGGAGAGCTATCCCAGACTCTAGATCCGCTTGGTCTACTTAGCTAGATCTAGTTGAATGATAGGTCGCATACAAAAGCGCGTAAACAAGTATAAATTGATAAACATAAACAAGCATACAACGATAAATCAAGAAATCGATATAAACAAATACCAAACATTCAGATCTTTATAATAATGGCTAATACCCGAAGGTATTAGCCTTCAATCGTCATAATAAATACAAGAGTAATAATTTAGCCAAGGTAAACTAACCGAGTTAACGAATGATACCAAAAACTGAACGATTACTAAAGTATATAGAATTACACGATGTCTCCTATGGAATTGAATACGTTGCTCGACCTCTTCTACTCTTTTTCTCTTTTGAAAATCAACTTTTATGGTTTAGGTATCGAGAATATGATTTAGACACCTTAAAATGTCTGGAAGTCGGGTTCATTATGGGTATCATGGGTTGGATACGGCGTTTTGGGGATTTTTCTTTAGAGTAGGGATCACGTTTGATATCTTCCAAAAAGTATCATTTTTATTTTATTATTGATTCCATATCTTGAATACGGCGTATTGAGTCCTTTGGATACGGCGTATTAATCTTTAATCTCTTGTGGTCTTTGGTGAGTGCAGGCACGGATACGCTGTATCTTCTTGATGGATACGGCGTATCTTCTTGATGGATATGGCGTATTGGTCTTTAGAATAGTAATCTTCAAAATATCTTCATTTAAGCTCTAGAATTCGCGCCTTTTGCTATGTTTCACCAATTACTCCATAATTACTGCAATTCTCAAATATAAATGATTAAGTAACAATTCTTTGCAATAACTATACAAAATGGGTTAATATCGTGGGATAAATGATGTTATAAATAGACGTTATTTGATGTCATCAGTACGGTATGGGAAATGTGTACTTTCGACATTCTATACTCAAATACCATGTACATGGGATACATTTTTATCGTTAAATATTAAATATTATTAAATACCTTTATTAAAGAGCGGTTGCTTGGGAGTACGATGTGGGAAATGTGTATTTTGGGCAGACCACAAATTTATGTGATGTTAGTGGTTGGATAGCCATTTATGGCTTTTTGCGCTGTGGCTAGGCAGGCTTAACAAGATAATTATGATTTATGGATCAGGTTTGCATATACTTTTGGCTTATCTTTCTTTGATGCCACCATTACTTTTGTTGCCACTGTCCACGGTGTGCGAAGATAGTGACGGGTGCGTAACGATGTTGATAAGCTCATAGGATGCAAAATATCTTAATAAGGCTACCTTATTTATCATAAAATACTCTAGGTAGTTATTCGAGATTTTAGAAAATACATGCCTAGAGTATGTAGATTCGAGATTTCTAGAACATAATTTGCTTATGCTCGTATCTTGGAAAGGCAGCCACACCCTGAATGTAGTTGCAGCCATGACAAGTGTTTTAGTGTTTGCTATAATATTTTTTGTTTATGTCATTTTGTTTAGGATACAAATTAATGGTGCGTTCTATGCCTAAAAACTCTACTTATGAGAGGAGGTTGATGGTGGTATTGATTGTAAGAGGCTGTGGTGACTCTAAGTGGGTTCGATAAAGATGAGATTGTCCGCACCTTGACGTGGTGACCTATTGCGGTTGCAGCCATGGCGGGTGTATCCTCTTTATTCGTTTCTTTACCTGTCTGAGCCTGATATAGAATTACATGGTGCTTATAATGCGCTTTGATGATGCTTGGCATGCGCTTTGCTGATACTTAGCTTAAGTGGTATGTGTCATACCAAGACATGTATACCCCCGTCGTGGTTTCTTTTTTAAATTGTTGAGATTGTTGTTGCTATTGCTTAAGATTAAGATTTAAGATTGGGGCTTGCTTATGCTTTCAGCTTTTGGTTTCGTATGTTTTGTGCTCTTGTTTAAGCGACTTTTTCAAATATTCTTATGGAATTCTAAAGCATTTTTATAAAATGGTAATGATAATGATTCTAAAAGGATGTGATGATAAAATGCAAGTATATCTAAGTGGATTCGGTTGCTCTTTAATGTAGTTGTACGTGGTGTACATATTTATCAGATTAAGATCTGCTTACATCTACGCGCTCATTATTTTACAGCTGCTATAGGTTGAAATCGAGTTGCATCTTGGCAGGGAAGCACGACAATGTGTTTGCAGCCATGGCAGGTATTGCTTTTGAGATTGCTATTGTTACTGCTTTAAATTAAGATTTATGGTTCTGGCTTGATTAGGCTTTCGGCGTTTGGCTTGCATATGTTTTGTGCTCATGCTTAAGCTGTGCCACAGTCAAATGCTTTATGATTTCTATCAATTCTTGAGCAGCCTATGAGCGTCCAAAGCACCAGGTAAGATGATGTACACGCACGTAGGCTGCTCAAGAATAAGAACGCGCATAAGCAGTTTGAGTGCTAATTGTGGCAGTAGTTAAAAAACAGCCTGTGTATTTGTATGTCATCCCCTTAACGATTCTAAAAGGTTGCGATGGTAAAATATGAGTATGTCTAAGCGGGTTCAATTAAAGTTTAGATTACGTGCATTTTGGCATGGTGAACTTGTTAAGTTTGCAGCCTTGGTGGCCGTATACCCTTTCCCAGATGCTTGCTTATCTGAGTAAAATGCCCAAACAACATATTTCCCATAGCATACTCCAAAGCTACCGCTCTTTACTAAATTTATACATGGCGTGCATATTTATCTGATCTAGATATGTTTTCGTTTACACGTTTAGTATTTTGCATATGCAATATATTGGAATCGAGCTGTATCATGGCGGGACAACATGAGAGCGTGTTTGCACCCACTATGAAAGTACATGAATCTTAAGGGTCCTTATTTCCCTTTTTTATCCCTCTCCCGTTTCTATCTTCTCTTCTGGCGATATTTATCATACCATTCCCTACTCCACTTTGGTGAAGAGAATGTGTACTTGCTTTCTTGAAATATATTAATATGTAAAGTTTTCCATTTCGATATTGCTTTTGGGATTGCTGTTGGAATTGCTTATAATTAACATTTATGGTTCAGACTTGCTTATGGTTTCGGATTTCAGCTTGCATATATTTTATGCTCATGCTTAAGCTGTGGGAAAATGAAAGCAAGGTACTACTTATCACTGTTTCAAATATGCTTATGGCGTTATGAAGCACTTTTTATGAGACAGTAATGATAACGATTCTAAAGGGCTATGATGATAAAATATGGGCATGTCTAGGCGGGTTGGATTATAGATTGGATTACATGCATCTTGGTGGGGCAAGCTTGCTAAGTTTGCAATCATGGCGTTCGTATATTTTTTTTCCTGGCTTCTTACTTATCTAAGTCTCATAACATTAGAGTAAATGAATTTCATGTTCCAGAAGCTTGCTGCCATGATGTGTTGGTCCATTAAACGAAAGGTGCGATTAGGAAACAATAGATGCTTATGCCTTCGGCTTATGGTTTGCATATGTTTTGTGCTCATGCTTAAGCTGTGTAAGTGGGTTCGCTTAATGTTTGGATCACGTGCATCTTGGTAGGGCAAGCTTGCTAAGTTTGCAGCCATGGCGGTCGTATCCTCTTTTCCTAGTGGTATATGACTCCTAAGACTCTATATTTGCTATAGTTATCCCTTTCTTACTATCATCTTCTTTTCCAATGATATTAACCATACCACTCCCTCTTCCCTTAAGGTGTTTCTCTTACAGACTCCATGGTTACCAAGCATCAACAACAGATGTTTCACGCTTCCTATTAGAGTATATATAGTGTTAGTTTTAGTATGATTTATGCGTTTTTTACCTTGCTGGAAAATCATATCGGATTGGTAAGCCTATTTTTTATCAGGGGTTTGCATTTGTTATTTTAAACAACTTCTATGCATGCCGCTTGATTTATGTTGTTTGTTACCGCAATTTCTATGCTGTTATGCCATGTTTGTGATATGGGTTTGCCACTGTCACGCGTGCCTAGATAAAGAAGATGCCTTCTAATTAGGCATACGTGAGAGTGACAAAACCCTTATCATGTAGTTGGCTGTTACACTATGTTTGTTGACCATTGTTTACATCTGATGTCTGACCAACTGCATGCTACCTTGATGAGGCGATGATGAATACGAGCGGTTTTGATAAAAAGCGTTAAAGTCTATGACTTGGCGAGGTAACCTATTAGGTATGCAGCCACGGTCGACACATACTTTTTTAGAACCTTAAGCTCTGCTCTGAGCTAATCCATTATTGGCAATGATGATAACGATAGTCTGAGCTTTAGATGTATTTGTTTTCTACACAAACCTTAGTATAGCAGTCTACCGCTCCATGATGTGTACTGATAGGGAAAAGAAGACTCCCTACCACCAAAATCTGAATGAAAATATACTAAAAATTAATAGTTTTTAGATTCTAGATTGTTTTGATCAGGGGTTTGTATTTGTTATTTTAAACAAGTTCTATGCATCCCGCTTGATTTATGTTTTTTTGTTATTAGAATTGCTATGCTGATATGTCATGTATATGATAAGGGTTTGCCACTACCACACGTGCCTAAATTAAGAAGATGCCTTCTAATTAGGTATACGTGAGAGTGATAAAATCCTTATCATGTAGTTGGTTGTTACATTGTGTTTGTTGATCATTGTTTACATATGATGTCTAACAAATTGCATGTTACCTTGATGAGGCGATGATGAATATAAGCAGTTTCAATAAAAAGCGTGAATGTCTATGACTTGGAAATGTAACCTATTAGGTATGCAGCCACGGTTGATGTATACTTTTTCAGAACCTTAAGCTCTGCTTTGAGCCAATCGATCCTTTTTTTTTCAAGCATCAGTATTTTACCGTTGCTTTACAATGTACATAAATCTGTGTACTTACTACCTATCAGTTGATAGACCGTTGTTGATCCCAGTCTGAATAGATCTTTCTAGCCTGTTAAGGGTGGTAGTCAATCTGGATAAATCCAAACTAACTACAAGAGAAACAATAACTATGAACAATATAAGTTATACGGAAACTAACTTATACTGCTAAGAAGAACAATGAATAAAACATAACTTTGATTACTATTAATCTGCTAGGTTACAGAATACTAACTATAAATGTTTGTGAAACTTGTATATATAACTAGGGTCGTAGGGTTCATTTTATACACCAAGGAAACCCTAATAGGTTTACAAAACGCGTTAAGAGATCATGCATATCTATTCCTAATATATCTCATGCATATCACTTAAGCAGTACTATCTATATATATATATATATATATACAAATATAATATAAATTTAATATATATATATATATATATATATATATGCTAGCATTACTAACTTACTACTAACAGTACTAACTCTTCTACCAGTACTAACAAAAAAACTGGCAGTACTAAGTAACTAGTACTAACTAACTAATACTAACAGTACTAACTCAGAAAAACATAATTCCTAACAATCTCCCTAAACATGATGTTCACAATGTTTACCTCATGTATCTATAGTTTGAGTTTCTTGAACCACTTGGAGGATGTAATCACAAAACACTACTGCTTATACTCTTTAATCGTTTCTTTGATGAACTTGAGAGCTCATTATGATAATTGTAATCTTGAAATTCTTTAGCTTCTAGTCTTTGTCATCATCACAGCATCTCAGCAACTCAGCAACACCAACTAAGTTGACCTTGTAGTTTTGGCAAACTACTAGCCATAAACGGATTTGATTTTCTTAAAAACCAGTAAACCGTTACTCTGGAATAGCCAATGCACTCTTGTAACAACATGGTGCATTGATAAACCATATTAGTTTTGAGTGATAACTATCAACTATCAATTGGATTTAAGAGTTCTTTACCAGAATCCGTTTGCTCTGGACTAGCCAACTCTTTACTGTGAAGCATGGTAAGTTGAGAACCATATAGTTTTTGGCAAACTATCAGCCATTAACGGATTTAAGAAGTCTTTACAAAAGCCGTTTGCTCTGGACTAGCCAGTTCTTAATGTCTGTTAGACATGGTGAACTGAATGACTCATTAATTATTGTGTGGTAAATGAAACCAACACTAAATATCCTTCTTTCCTTCATCCTGGCTTCCAAGTTCCATCAATTTCTTTTGAATGAATCTAAAGCAATCATAACACACCAAAAATCACTTGCAGACTCAGCAATCAACTTCAAAGAAATCATCCTCTCAAGTGTTTCTTTTGTGAGTGGATATTTCCTCTCTGCAAGCATATGAATCTCAGTACCATCTTCCATTGTTAAAGTATGAACCCCACAATTCTCATAGAAATTCCAGCTCTTAAGATTCCATCTTTCTTGATTCTGCCAGATTTCATCTTATGTATTTGCATCAAATATTGTCCTTAAATCTCCCCAAAGAACTAGATCAACACCTTCTAGAGTAATTGTTTCAAACCTCTACATCACCAGGTTATGTAACTCCACAAGATCTAGCCTATCAAACCTTGTCACCATTTCAGAAAAGGTCTTAATCTATCTAGAGCTTTCATCATATCTAAAGATCCTGTAGTAGATACCCTCTGCTCCATGTCTGTCATAAAGATAGAACTTTGATTCTCCGTTAATAATTAGAAATGTCTTCTCTAGGACTTCATAATCTATTATTCCTTCTTTATCTGGAACTATTTTCAGAAAAGTCTTTAGATCCTCTTCTTCTTTAAGGTCAGACTTTGTCTTCTTCCTCTTAGACATTCTTTTCATTCTTGGACCTCCTTTTCTCTCTTTGAAACATCTGAAACTCTTTCTCCTGCATCTTCCTTGTTTATACTTTCAATCTTAGTACTGTCAGGTTCTTTTGAGACTCCTCCCTTCTTTTGAAGTATCTTCACTAGCTGCATTCTTACTATCTTTTACTGCATCATCTGAATCCATAGGTTTGAAGTCATCAATTCTCTTTTTCTATCTTTCATACATAGCTTGGATTTCTTCAAATGTCTTTGCTTTCAGCTGAGAGTGTTTGTAACCACCCATATTCTTCAGATATGTCATCATCAAATTCCTTAGTTGAGATTTAGTTGGTGGTCTACTTCTAATCTCAGCAGTTGTTTGTGCAGCTCTGAATTTTGTTTGTGCGGCAATTATTCCAGCCAAGAACTTTGCTCTTTCTTCAATTGTGTACTCCTTTATTTCTTCCTGTTGGAGCTTGGCTGCAAATAATACATTAGCATCAATACCTGCTTGGACTTCATTAAACATTTCCATTATAGCAACTCTAGAAGCTTCTTCTTTTGCTGCTTTTTCTTCTTGTATTCTTGCAATCTCAGCCAATTCTTCCTCATGTAGCTTGTGAGCCAATTCTTCATCTCTCTCAATCTGATCTATCCCTTGATTTTTTCTCTTTATCTTGACAGGTTCTTCCTCAACTAAGATACCCTTTCCTTTGTCTTTAGGATCAATGGATGGAACTGTTTTGAGTGTTTGTTTATAATCTCACAGGTCTTGAAGAATCTTTAACATCTTTAAATGCCACTCCTTTTTCCTTGGATTTCTCTTCTTTCATCTTTATCAAAGTTTGAGCCATAGTAATATCTTCATCATCGAATATACTTGTTGTTGTAGGAGGAGTTCTAGGCTCAATAGTACTAACTCCAGGATCAGCAGTACTAATAGTTACACCAGCAGTACTAACTGGTGCATTAGCAGTATGAACTTCTGGCCTAGCAATATCAATATCTGGCCTAGCAGTATCAACTTTTGGCCTAGCAGTACTAACTGTACTACCTCCTTTTTCACCACTACCCTTGTCTTCAAGATCCAAATTAAGCTCCTCAGTCTCATTGCTTTGCCTCCCCTCATTCACAGCTTCCTCTGTTTCCATGTAGTCCATACCATGAGCTAAATCAGCATCAAGATCATCAAAGGTACTGTCATCCAACTTAGGTCCTGATTTGGTATTTTTCCTCCCCTGTTTGGATACAGAATCCTGCTTACCCAACTTTTTCTTCCTTGACAACCTAGACACACTCCTTAATCATGCTCTATGGTGTGAGATGCTAGGCTTACACTTCTTTTCCAGCTTCTGGATTCTAGTCTTGAAGTTAAGAATCTCTGCAGCCTGAGCATCCTTGGAAGTTTCCAAAGCAAGAACCCTGTTTGACAAGATAGTGCAAAGAACAAGTAACTCATCTAGGTTTAAGCCACCCTCAACTTTGTTAGATGTGTGACCACATGAAAGAGGACTATCATGGGGTATTTGAACATGATCCCCTTGACTTCCACCAGTGCCCTCTAAGTTTTCCCAAGGGTCTTAGGTAGTGTCAGGTCTATAAGATGATTCAGTCATACGGGGTTGGTCTCCTGTACTACGTTGAGTAGGAGAGGGTGTTGGTTGAGGTTTAGTTGGTTGTCCTGAACCTTCACCCTCATCTACTACTGCTTGAGCGAACATATTAGGAAATAAAGGTGTAACATGGCCTAAAAAGTGTAGTCCTTGCTTTGCCATATTAGTGAATTTTTTTTTGGTAAGGACTGGTATTGGAAGGTTATCCAAAGGGGCAGGTAGGTTTGAAAGTTGGTTATTTAAAACACTTGAACAAATCTTGGATACATTAAGAATTGCTTCTTAGCATCCAAGTTCCTAATCATACCCTTAAAAATCATCTTAGAAAAAATAAATTTTCTATCTTTAGCTAAGCAAATTAATGCAGATGTAATATTTATGGGAAATTGATCCCAAGAAGTACTTTTTGAACTAAGGCAGTGAATTAGGGTATGAATTAGGTACTTCCATTATGGGGAGAAGAGAGCTTTTTGAAAAGTAAGAATTATAAGATCTCCCCCATACCCCATCAATTGAAGGTTTTCATAAATCTCTTGATTTGTGAGACAATCAATTCCATCCACATCATTAAATAGAAGATCTCGTCTAATAGATGCTTCAGAAATTGATACAGTCTTGCCAGAAACTTTGGCTTTAATGTAACTAACATCATTGACTGTTTTGGAAGTAGCAGTGTTCCAAAACTGTTCAATAAGGGAAGTAGAGACAGTAGGACTTACAGTGAGAGAGTAGTAAATCGAGCTTCGTGTAAGGAAGTCCACTATCTCATGAAATTGAGTATTCCGTTCAGTTTTCTCCAAACAAGCAACCATATTATGCTTAGGACAAGATACAAGAGCAGCCATGGAGGTGTAATTGATGATCGTCGGTGATTAGAGGGATTAGGGTTTGTGATATGAAAGCGTGGAAGAGAGATTAGGTGAGTAAATTGTGTGTTTGAGAATGGTTTATATAGGTTTCAAGTAAACCCAGTGGCGAAGAAACCGCAATTTTACACTTTGCATCCCTATTTCCCCTGTTTCTAACGGTAACTTAACAGTACTAAGGTTTGCCTGGTAGTACTAAGTTTTGGCCTAACAGTACTAACTTTTTACCTACTAGTATTAACCAAAACAGGCAGCACTAACTAACTTAGTATGATATGTAGCTCTCAATCCTCATTCCAAAGAGCATAATGAACCTTAACATCATTTTCTAAACTGTACAACAAATCAACCTGCCATTTTACCTCCCCTGAACTAATGCAGCTATAGGTTGATCATTCCAATGTTAACAATTAAGAAATTGAATCTGCTAACATCAAAAGCTTTGGTTAAAAGATCAGCCACATTATCATCAGTGTGAATCTTAAGCACCTGGATAAGCTTTTTCTCATAAGCATCCCTAATGAAGTGGTGCCTAATCTCAATATGCTTTGTTTTGGAGTGAAACACTGGATTCTTTACAATGCAGATTGTGCTTTCATTATCAATGTAGATCTTTGTGTTCATAAAATTGAACCCATAGTCTAACAGTTGATTCTGAACCCATGATACTTGCCCACAGCAGTTGGCAGCAGCAACATACTCTGCCTCTGTAGTAGAAGTAGCCATGATTGTTTGTTTCTTGTACTGCCATGAGATAAGTCTCCTTCCAAGAAATTGACAACCTCCTATTGTGGATTTCCTGTCAAGATTTGCTCCAGAATAATCACTGTCAGAATAGGCTTCCAAGTCAAATGATGACACTCTAGGATACCAAAGGCCCAGGTTGGGTTTGCCTTTGAGGTACCTAAAGATCCTCTTCACAGCATGAAGATGTGAGGTTTTTGGAGTTACCTGAAACCTAGAACAAGCATAAACTGCATACATAATATCAGGCCTAGAAGTAGTCAAGTACATTAAAGAGCCAATCATGGATCTATAAAGATGTACATCTATGTCAGCAGCTTCTTTATCCTTGATCATAGGCTTTTGGGTCTCAATTAGAGTGCTGACAGTCTTTACACTATCAAAATCAAACTTCTTCAGGATCTCTGCAACATACTTATCCTGACTTATGAAAATACCATCTTCTTTCTACTGGACCTGTAATCCAAGAAAGAAGGTGAGCTCTCCCATATAACTCATCTGGAATATGCTCTTCATTAATGCTTCAAATTCATCATACCAAGACTTCTTTGTAGAACCAAAAATAATATCATCTACATAAACCTATATCAACATGATATCATTCTTGTTCTTCTTGATGAAAAGAGTCTTGTCAATGGTTCCTCTTCTGTATCCACTCTTTAACAAGAAAGTAGATAAAGTAGCATACCAGACTCTGGGAGCTTGGTGTAAACCATACAGAGCTTTTACAACTTTGTAGACCTTCTTACGGAACTTAGGATCTATAAAACCTGAAGGTTGAGACACATACACCTCCTCATCAATTGTGCCATACAAGAAGGCACTATTCACATCCATTTGATAAACTATGAATCCCATATAAGAAGCAAAGGCCAAAAAGATCTTGATGGCTTCAATCCTAGCCACAGGAGCAAAAACCTCATCATAGTCTATCCTTTCCTCTTGTCTATATCCCTGGGCAACCAACCTTGCCTTATTTCTAACTACAACACCTCTTTCATCCTTCTTATTCCTGTAAACTCATTTTGTCCTAATTGCCTTCTTTACAAAAGGCAAGTCAACCAGAATCTAAACTTTTTGAATCTTGAATTGCAGCAGCTCTTCCTGCATAGCATCAACCCAACTTTTATCTTCAAGAGCTTGAGATATCTTCTTGGGTTCAATCTGAGAAAGGAAGCAAGCAAACAAATAGTGCTAGAAATCCTTGTGATTATTTCTTCTCTACTTTTGAATACAACTAACAAAAGCATGAGCTCTAGAACTTTTATTCACTATGCACCTTGTCTGAACTACTAAGGTTGGATCTCCAATAACTTGAGTTATAAGATGAATGGAGTGTATGCTTGATGTGGGAATAGGACTAACATTCATAGTGGTTTCTAAATTAGTGAAGTCAGTCACTGCACCCTCATCATCATAAGATGTATTGGTAAAAATCCCATCACTTGGATTGTCATAAATATCCTCAAGAGCATGTATTTGAGAATCATCTTGGTCATTGTTAGTTAGATCAGGTCCACCAGTACTAAAAACTCTTGAAGGACTGGCAGTATTAATTGATGTGCTAACAGTGTCAACTGTGTTAGTACTGGTAGCTCTAGAAACTCCTGCTTGAAGAAGTAAATCCTTAATACATTGAGCAAACTCCTTTCTAAAAGCTTCAGTTGCATCACTAGCCTCATTTTCTTGTTTTTTAAGCCTTTCAAGCTCCTCCAAAAAGGCTTGATCTTCTTGATCTTTTGGCTCCTCATTTATCTTTGGACCAGTATCCCCATTAGGCTTTTCATCTCCATTCTTTTCTTCTGAGCTCTTGACTGTTGAAGTATAAGAAGACCATAATGGCAGTACAAAGTATTCTTGAGCAGGTTTAGCTTCTATTTTAGAGTTTCCTGCATCAATATTATCTTGTGTACCTGTACTATGATTAGCTTCTTTTTGACCTACAGTTTTGTTAGCTTTATTTTCTGCAGTAACAGGCTGATAGTTCATGGAATCAGTTAAATAATCAAGATCAAACAACCAATTTGGTCCTTTCCCTGCAACATTAGGTTTATTTTTTAAAAAGTTTATATGTAGGTTTTCTTCAACCCTCTTGGTTTCTAAATTGTATACCCTAAAAGCCTTGCTATTTAGAGAATACCCAACTAAAAACCCTTCATCATACTTTTCTTCAAACTTGCCCAGGTGGTAAATGGTATTCAAGATGGTCACATGGCACCCAAAAGGTCTTATATAGCTTATGATTGGTATTTTACCTGTTATAAGTTCATAAGGTGTCTTGTTTTGATGGTGCTTGGGTCACTACACTCCTATTATAATGACATAGCAAGCAGTACTAACTGCTTCAGCCCAAAAAGTGTTAGGTAAGAATGAATCTGCTAGCATTGTTCTAGCAGCTTTAATTAGGGTCATGTTCCTCCTCTCATCAACTCTATTTTGTTGTGGAGTTCTGGCATTACTGTATTCCCTTTTGATCCCTTTTAACCCATATAAATCAATAATGTTCGTGTTCTTGAATTCTATACCATTATCACATCCAATAGTTTTAACCTTTTGATTTAATTGGTTCTCAATTTGTCTTATAAAGTCCTTAAGGATGCCACTAGTTTCATCCTTAGTTCTTAAAAAGAACACCCAACTAAACCTGCTAAAATCATCAGTGATAACAAGGCAATAAATCTTATGGTTTATTCCTTACAGACGTGGGTCCAAATAAGTCCATATGTAAAAGCTGTAAGGGATGACTAATAGAGCTTACAACTTTGGCCTTACAGGAGGCCTTGTGTTGCTTTCCTTTCTGACAAGCAACACAGGTGTGGTCATTTTGAAAAATATTTAAAGGTAAACCTCTACAAAGGTTTTTCCCTTCACAAGTTTTTTAAAATTTTTAAAAATTACCTAACCCAAACCTTCTATGCTAATTGTCAAATTCACAGTTTGTGGCCTTGCAATCAACAAGCTAAACCTCTAATAGGAACAAAGTTCTCTAGGTTGAAACAATACATATAGTTTTTTGTCTGTGGAATCTAAGTAATACATGATTTTCATCAGGACAACTTAAAGTCAGAGACAACACAAGCCATTTCAGAGTCATGAAGAGAACCTTGTTCCTCTGTCACACATTTGTGACACAGAAAAGAGATTAAATTGCTTTATGTTCATATCACAAAGTACACAACCTCAAATCTAACTTTCTCGTTATTATTTTACCTTTACCAGTTATTTGACCTTTACTTCCTCCAAAATCAACAGGGCTACCATTATAGTCTTGATATTAAACAAGGTAGGCTTTATTCCCAGTCATGTGTCTGGAACATCCACTATCAACAATTCCTTTGTTCTTTAACGCTTTTTGTGGATCATCATGCACATCAAATAAGAGAAATTAGTTTCTCTTAGGGACCTAAGCCATTGCTGACTTGGGTCTGCCTAGTGGATCTTTAGAATTGACATTTTTACTAGAGTTTGATCCACTATTGTATTTAGAGACTTTGTTCCAGTAGGCAATGACATTGGCCTAACAATCTCCCCCTATTTGGATATAAATATAGCCCAAGTGTTTAACAGTGTGAGTGAGTAAGTACAACTTCTTCTCATACTGAGTCTAGAAAGCAATTAAGGAACACTTATAACAAAAGTACTTCATTGATTCGATTACAGGGTCCTATCATCTTTTACAAAAGATAATACAAAGATAATCATAGGAGTGCTTCATTCAACATGGTATCCCAATGCTTCTAGCTTCACTTTCTTAGATTTTAGCTTGTCTTGGTCTGGGTGATCAGCAATCATCTTTCTTAGCTTCAGGGAGAATCGTGCATTCTCTTCAGTCTTGACCATTGAGGCCATCACCAGGTATGATACAAGAGATTCTATTCCAACCTTGTGGATATCGTCCCATCTTTGGAATGCCTGATCACCAAAAACATCTATGAAGAAGATCTCATATTCAGGTTCTTCGATAACCATATGGTTGACAAAAGGAACTCCTTCAGGGAGGCTCCTATTACATTTCAGCCTAGGCACCTTGACTTCAGGTTCTAGTTCCATACGCTTCCTCTTTCTTCCTGAGGTTTGGGATGAGGCTTGTTCAGGGACTAGAGCATGAAGAGCAGATTGAATTCCAAGTTCCTTAGGAATTTACTTTAATCTTTCATATATCTTGCTCAAGGATGTCATCAAGTCTTTGACTACAGATGTTGGGATTCTGAAGCTTCTACAGGTTAATACTGCTGGCTCAAGATTAACACTGCTAGTGAAGACTTAATGTTGTTAATGAAGATTGAAGAAATAAGTCTAAGTCTTTAGTACTGTTAGCTTTATAGTTAGTACTGCCAGTACAATGTTAGTACTGCCGGTAATAGTTAGTACTGTTAGTTAGTATTAGTACTGCTAGTGTATTGTATTAGTACTGCTTATGAGATATGCATGAGATATCTTAGGAAAGGATATGAATGATCTCTATACGCGTTTTATAAAGCCCATTAGGGCTTCCTTAGTCTATAAAAGGAACCCTGGGCATAGATAGATCAATATAGTTCTACACAGATCAATAGTGATCGAGTAGCAATCATAGTTTTTGTAATCTGTAACCTAGGCAGATTCAAGTTATAATATAAAGTTCTTTTGTGATTCTTATAATTGTTCTTCTTAGCATTATTGATTAGTTTCCGCATAATCAATAGTGTTTAGTCATTGTTTCACTATTGTTGCTTTAGATTTATCTAGAGTAACAAATCCTTTATAAGCTAAAAGTTAAAGATCCATTCAGTAAGAGATCCAACAAGTGGTATTAGAGCTTGTGTGGAAACACAGAATAAGAAGAACTCAATTGTAAGATGGCAGAACAAGACATTCCTCCACCCACTATCACAGCAATGAAAATCCCTATCATTAGGAAGGGAGAATATGATATTTGGAGCATGAGAATGCGACAATATATCTGTCACAAATACCATAACCTATAGGATTTTATTGTCAATAGAGATCTAGAAGAAGAGCCTGCACCAACTGGAGAAACAACTACTCCTCCTGCTCCTAAGACTGCCAAACAACTGGTAGCTAAAAGGAATCAGGAAAGAGTTAAGAGCATCTTGCTTTTAGCAATACCTGATGAATACCTCCTTAAGTTTCATAATGTTGCAGATGCTAAATCACTCTAGGAAGCAATCAAATCAAGGTTTGGAGGTAATGAAGAATCCAAGAAGATGCAGAAAAATGTTCTAAAACATCAGTTTGAAAACTTTTCTACTGCATCAAATGAAAGTCTAGACAAGGCTTATGATAGGTTCCAAAAACTCATAAGTCAATTGGAGGTTCATGGTGCTCCAATATCAAAGGAAGATATCAACCAGAAGTTCCTAAAAAGTCTTCCTCCTTTATGGAATCAAATTGCTTTAATCATGAGAAATATGCCAGACATTGATGAGATTGATATTTATAACCTCTACAACAACCTTAGGGTCTACGAAGATGAGATGAAAAGGTCTTCAAGTTCCACTTCTACTTCTCAGAACTTGGCATTTCTTTCCTCTAAGAACACTAGCAGTACTAATGAAGTTAGTACTGCCAGTGGAGATTTTAGGGTTAGTACTGCTGGTGGAATTAGTCAAGTTCCATCTACCCCATGTGCTCATGATGCAGCATCGCTTTCTTATTTGCACAACCAACAACCAGTCCTCAACTTGAAAATGAGGATTTTCAGCAGATTGATGAAGATGACTTGGAAGAATTAGATCTTAGATGGCAGGTGGCTAGTGTTGAATTTATAGTGAGAAAATTCATTCAGAAACAGGAGAACATGGATTCAAAAAAATGACATGATACCACCTATACAATCAAAATTAAGTGCTACAACCTGTCACAGAAAAGGGCACTTTGCTAGGGAATGCTGATCTGAAGGAATCAAGGGAAAAGATCTTATGGTGACAATGGCAGGAGCAATGCACCAACAAATGAATCTTCATCACAGGTACTGGTGGCTCAAGATGGTCTAGGAGGATATGACTGGAGTAATGATTTTGAAATAGAACCAGTCAACTATGCTTTAATGGCAATCTCTTCTTCAAGCTCATCAAGTTCTTCTGACAATGAGGTACAAAAATGTTCTAAACAATGTCTTGAATCTTAAAACTCTTCAAAAGAATTTTGATAGTGAACGAGAAAAACATAGCAGAGCGACGAAAAATTCAGGTACATGAGTATAGCTTTAGAATCTCTAGAATCTAGAATTCTTGGACATGAAAAGAATGAACTGGCTTGGGGAGAAAAATATGAGTTTCAAAACTATGAGCTTAAGTGTAGAGAAATAAAAATTAACAACCTTAACACAGAGTTAGAAAAAGTTGTTAAGGAAAGAGATGAGTTGAAACTTAAGATAGAAAAATGGGAAGAATCATCCAAGAATCTAGATGAATTACTCAACAGTCAAATGAGTGCTAGAGATAAAACTGGTTTAGGATATGGCACACAATTGAATGAAATGAGTAACAATTCTGAAACTGATAGTGAGATTGATTTGAGTGTTTTTTTGATGTCAATCTTGTGAAGAAGAGTAAACACCAGCTAATGTAGTCTTACTAAAGCAGATGGGTATCAAGATGTTTCCCCCCCTCCCTATAACAAGGAACTTTTTAACCCCAAAAGCTAACATATCATTTGCATGTTTAGATGAATATGACATTAGGAAGAAAATAATTAAGTCAAAAATATCTGATCTTAATACTAAAACAAGTGAGACTATAGGTAAAACAAATGAAGCAAATACTCAAAAACCTAAGACAGTCTATGAATCAGTTTAACAGATATAAAGTTATCATTGAGGATTGGGGAACTCTATGATGATGATGATGTTTCCTAAGTGCAAACAGTTATCCTGTAAGACTAACGAGACCTCAAACATTTAAAACTAGAGTTTGATAAAATTGTCAACTTACTCAGAAACAAGAAATTGTTTTAAGAAAAAAAAGCTTGCTTATGACTGTAAAAAGTACTGACCATTTTGATCAAACAAAGATTGTAATTTTCATGACAAAAAGAGTCAAGAACCTAAGCTGAAAACTATGGTCAATAATGGTCCAAGGGTAGACAAACCAGTATGGGATAATACTAAATGGGTTAATCATTAAAAAATTTCAAAATACCCTCAATTAAGAAAGACTTTTGTCCCATCAGGAGTTCTAAAAAGAACAGGTTTGATTACTCATGTTAAGCAAAATAAGAAGAGAGCAGTTCACAAAGTTAGTACTGCTAGGCCAGTTAGTACTGCTCGGCGTGTTATACTGTTAGACCATTTTGCTCCAAAATAGCACAAACTATTGTGCAATTAGAACCAATTTAACCAAGAATGGACAATGTAAGACCAAAAGGCTATATTCACCTATCATAGGTCCTTACTACACAAAACTATACTCTTAGACCTAAAGCCTTAAAACAAGATGTTAAAACTTTTAGGTTCAAAAAAAGACTACTGCTGGGAACACAGAGCAGTAAGTTAATACTGGACGAGCGGTAAAGATGGATACTAACACTTAAAAAGTCAAGGTAGGTGTGGAGGCCTAAGGGAAAATTACTTGATCATGTATTCCAAAGATATGATCATGTCATGATCAAGAAGGTTGATGTATGGACCCAAAAGGTATTCCAAGTCTGTAATGGCTTTGGATCCCTAAGAGATACAAATCTCTTACTTTTGTGCAGGTGATCAGAGATCTTAATTGCAGGAATATGCAAAGTGGTGGATAGTAGTTGCCTCTAGCCATATGACTGGCAACAAATCTATCTTTCAGACTAAATGAAGATTACAATGAGCTTTGTGTCTTGGAAGTGATCCCAAAGGAGGTAAAATACGGTACAGATAAAATCAGAACCGCTAATGTAGACTTTGATGATGCTAAACTTGTAGAAGAACATAAGTTAACCTTTCCTGCTCACAAATGTGTAACAAGAAAAATATTGTCCCCCTTTTTACTAAGACTGAATGCCTTATCCTGCCTCCTACTTTACGCTTCTTGATGAAAGATAAGTTGTACTTAAGCTCCTAGAAAACGGATGAAGTGTTACAGCTTGGACCGTTAACGACATAATCTCTGTAGGATCCCTAGATCATTTCCTAGATTAAACACATGATCAAAGCACTAAGAAGATTAAACATAAAAGCACTTTTGATTGAAATTGAAACAAAAGTGACTACAAACTCTATATGATGGAAAAAAGAAAATGGTAGCTTACTTTTCTCAAACTTTGTCCAACCTAATTTAGACCTAAACTAGGACTATTTCTACTAAAAGAGATTGCCTTTTAGGCTTACTTTTTGGGCTTTTACAACTTGGCCCTTAACTAATAAACATTAAATAACATAGTCTTTCGAGCTAGACTTTTGTCTTGTAATTTCGAGTGACCGAATCTTGTCTTTGTTTTGTCCATTTATGTGAACCTAACAATCTCCCCTAGATGAGTCATGAAAGTTCACTATCGACCTTGTCACTTTAAGCTCGATGTTGATGGGTACTTCACTAGAGTTTGCTTTGGTAATTCAATCTTTAACACCTTGATCATAATCTTCAGAATTTGATGTGATACATGATCTTGATCTTTGACTTGTTTAACTTTACTTCTTTGAATTACATTGTGATACTCCTTTCACTTAGACTTTGCCGAATACGCTGATCTTTAGTCTCACATGGCTCATAAAAAAAAATAAAAAAAAAACAAAAAATCTGTTGGAAATCTTTGAAAGCTTGAAGATTCTCTTCTTCCCAATCATTGTAACTTTTTAGAATTTGAAGAAACATTGATTCTCAGAAGATTGTGCGGAAGCCTTGTATGAAAAACTTTTCTTGATACTCAGTACTGTGGAATGGATATTAGCATATGTCTTGCATCGGAATACTTTGAGTCTCATTCGGCCATGAAAGAACAAATTAGGTCACCAACAAAAAAGCATTTTGTAAATGTAAAATCCACTTGAAGTGTTCTAGACAAATCATTTTGTGAACACAAGAAGGGTTTTATATTTAGAAGGGACCGAGATAGACGATACTACTCATCTTGTCGTTACATTAACCTCTGATTCCCGTGAGGATCAAGATTACAGTATGAATACTGCACCTTGATCAGAAATATTCATTAAAAGAACCTCTTGACAGGTCACCGGAACGTGACAAGCTATTTCCTCTAATACTTAAGTATCAGATTCCCTAATGTTCGCCGTTCTCTAGACCAGATGCCCGAAGACTAACACACTAATAGTATTTCTACTAATAGAATGGTAAAGAGTGAGTCAGTACAGTTACTATCTGCTGACTATACCGTACAATTCCTTTTTCACACGATTAACTTTTAATACATATTAATGTACCGTAGAAGGCCTGTGGCAAAAATGATTTTGAAAAACATTCGATGTGCTTATAAAATTTGTTTGGGGCACAAACGAAAGTTTAATCAGAATGCTCTGATGATGTTTTGAAATATATCCCGAAAGATATGAAGTGCCTTGGGAAATCCAAACTTGTACAAGTACTTTTATGGAAATCCACTTCACTAGTGGGCGCAGTCCGAAGGACCAAGCATGACATTCATAACGAAAACCCTGGTGGAACAACATCTCTTACCTCAGCATTCCATAAGATCACTTCCCGAACATGAACCAAAAGATTCTTTTGTCATTTTATCAAATACGTGTGTATACACAAACTTTTGGTACCTTGACATTTTTGATCATATTAACCCTTATACTCCCTCCTACACATGTCGTCGATAATCGAAAGATGTTTACACACAGCATGGATAGGACTTAGCATTTTAGAATCAATCGAATCATTAATTACCGTTTTACATGTTTTAAGTCACATTGTCTCCCCCGATCAAAAGTGTGAAACTGTTGAATAGTTTTGATCTAGAATGGACTTAAAATGTATCAATCTCCCCCACAACGTATGAGGGAGTGAAAAGAACAAATATCAAGGTGAGCAATTGAAAACAAGACCTTAGAAAAACCCAGACAGAAATGATACTGCAATCTGTCTTGAACTTGTAACGTTGTTGTATTTCAATCTTTCCTCTACTAGCATCATCCAACAGTGTGGTCCATTTGACCGCAAAACTTTAAGTGGTACAAAATTCCTCTTCCTCCCCACACTACTATGACCCGTGTTCTATTTAAAGAGCTATAGTCACAGTCTGAATTGGTCATCCCGAACATGTTTGATAAAACAAGTTGTTTATTAGAAAAAGTGTTCGGGGCTTAGACAACTTCTTGTCTGTAAAGAAATAATGCACTGAAACGTACACTAAATCTCTGTGATAAGACCGGGTTACAGTCGTAAATAACTGCAAGCCATTAGGGCCAATTTGTTTCCTTTTTTTTTTTTTTTTTTTTTTTTTTTTTTTAATAACACAATTGATACAATTAGAATGCAATGTGAAACACTTGGTTTACTCCGAGACAGAACTCATCCAGAGTTCCTTGAGATCCCGGGTGACATTTGTTTAAATACTCCAAGCAGTGGAGTTAGTGTTGCGAAGCGCTCTCGTGTCGTAAGGCCTTCGTAATAAATGTCAGCCATTTGGGTATTTTGTCCTCCACGAAATACAACACAACAACTTTCCTTTCAACCAGCACTTTGATGAAGAGTACGAAATATCAATGTTCTAGAACGCGAGTGTTGAACACTAATTACAGCATAGAGCAATAGCACTTGATTGACACAATACAACGAATTTTGTTGAACGCAAATCCAAGTCTACGTATTAGATCGCATCGAGATTTTGAGCACAACATCCGGATAGGGCGATGTAATCAGCTTCTGTTGTGGAGATACAGTACTTTACTGCTTTTTGGTTGACCAGCTAACAGCCGATGTCGCAAGAATTGAGCTAACCAGAGGTACTATTCCCTTGTGTCCTGACACCCTGCATTATCAGCATCTGCAAAAGCTTTAGGTTCAAAGCCAGAGTCCTTCGATACCACAGACCCATGTGGAATGTTCCTTTAAGGTATCGAAAACAGCTTTATACAATAAGGTGCATTTCAGTAGGCTTAGCCTGGTACATAAGTGCACACATAACCAACAGCAAATACTATTGTCAGAGTCTAGATGCACTAAGATACATAAGGAGCCGACCATACCACGAAATCGTGTATGATCAATACCTTTCCTCCCTTGTCTTCCATCAAGGTTGGGAACCACCGCCATTTGGATTGTCAATGGGTGTGCATGTGTCAAAACAACAAACTTTTTCAAGATTTCCTGAGCATATTTGGATTGGTTGATAAAGATGCCTCTGGGATTTTGAGAAACTTGTAATCCTAAAAAGAATGACATTTGTCCCATCATCGACATCTTGAAAGTTGAGTTCATTTCAAATGCAAATAATTTGCATGCTTTGGGGTTGGTAGAGGCAAAGATAATATCATCTACATATATTTGTACCAGTAGAAGATGTTTGCCTGTTTTTCTCGTGAAGAGTGTAGGATCGACCACGCCTTTTGTAAATCCTGACTTGATTAGAAACGCTGATAGCTTGTCATACCATGCACGTGGAGCTTGTTTGAGTCCATAGAGAGCTTTCTTGAGTCGGTACACATGCGATGGATGCTCTGGATCTACAAATCCTTCTGGTTGACTAACATAGACAACTTCATTCAGTTCGCCGTTGAGGAAGGCGGTTTTCACGTCCATCTGGAAGATGACCATGTTCATACTCGCTGCGTGAGCAATGAAGAGTCTGATCGCTTCTAATCTAGCAACCGGAGCAAATGATTCCTCAAAATCAATACCAGCTTCCTGACGATAACCTTTCGCCACTAACCGAGCTTTGTTCTTCAAGACGTCTCCATATTCATCCAACTTAATTTTGAAAATCCATTTGAGCGGGATGATAAGAATATTATCTGGACAGGGTACAAGTATCCATACATCTAGACGTTCAAACTCATGAATTTCTTCCTGCATAGCCTCAATCCAGCACGAGTGCTCTAAGGCTTGCTTGTAAGTCTTTGGTTCAACATGAGTTAAGAATTCATTGAAAGAACAGGTGCAGATGTGGTGTGAGCAACATAGGCTAGTGGATCAACAATACTTGTAGACTGCTCCTGTTTCTTGAGAGTCTTTTTGGCAT